>JAODGE020008749.1:0-26199 GCA_027574965.2 Ecitophya simulans
AGCCGGCAAAGGATTGTTGCTCGCGTTGGTTCGGTGACCTCAACACAAACGGCGCGCTCGCGACGACCGCCAGCAACAAATAAACGGGCACGAGCTTTGCGACGCGAAGAAACGTTTACTACATTGTATACAATTGACAAGACTCCGAATAGCCTCGAATTAGAAGCCGCTGTATTTTTGCTCCGCATGAAAATGTCGAGGAAACAAAGTCGTCTCTCGTAAACGGCAAAACGGCTGCAACGATTTGGACGGGGTGTTCGTCGAACTGTTCGGCCGAACGCAATTGTAAAGTTTAAAGATGAAAGATGTTGAATAATGGCAATAAGGGAGAGAGTTGTGTGATATCTGTCATTCGATCTTACAATATTTGATAAATTGCTTGGAATCACAACAACCTAACAATTAGGCTCTCTTTCTATATTTAACGTCTCCAAAATATTACAAGGATCCATAACTTAAACACATCAAACAGTCTCTTCCTGTATTGGAGAGACACGCAATTCGTGTTTTGAAAGTTAAACTTTCAGTCATAACCAAAGCATTGGTCAAGAGCCGTAACAAATGCTTAGGTGCACCAAGAAGATGGAACGAGAATATCGAACGAGAAATCAAAATATTAACAATAGACAAATTTTTTGTGTCTTTCGAATCTATGTTCAATTCTGCGTCGATTAAGCTAGTTTAATTTGATTTTTAATTTAATCAATTTTTTTAAAAAGAGAGCAGAGGTACCTCTTCTCACATTTGCCAAAAATCGAATGCAATGTTAATTTAGCGGAACATTATCTCAACTAATATTAACTCTAGGCAAAATTGCTTAGTACCATTCGAATCTATGTTCAATTCTGCGTCGATTAAGCTAATTTAATTTGCTTTTTAATTTTTGTAATTTTTTGAAAACATTTGCCAAAAATCGAATGCAATGTTAAATTTACGGAACATTATCTCAACTAATATTAATCGAATGCAATGTTAAATTTACGGATCATTATCTCGATTAAGGCCTAAATATACATTCATATGGATTATTAATTTGTGGTTATTAAAAGAACGAATTACTTTCTAAACCTGGATCCTTGGAATATAATATATAATCCGAAGAAAAACTAAATAAAATTCAACAAAAATATCGTATTTGTAACTCAGGTCATAACCAACAATAAAAGTCATGGTAGTGTTTTAAAATAAAACTGTATTTTGTATGTGAAAATACTAGACAAAATGGAATTCCCTGAAAATAACAAGATGTTTAAAGATACAGCGTTAATCCAGTGTAGTTGTATCTAACAATTACAAAAACGAAGCTCATGATGTGAATTAACTTGAAAAAGAACTTGCAAGACTGATTACAGTATCTCAACTAAGATTAATTCTAAATAAATATAGATTTTTTTAAATATCCAATTAACTTCTTCAACCTGATTCTTTCATATACTATGTATCACAAACATTTACATAGCTTGCTCGTTGGCAACTATGCGGTCATAATGTCATTTTCTGTGTCGGTCTGCCGCGCTTATTATTCGAATGTCTGCATCCTTCTGCATCCATATAAGTTAGGCCTTCGTGTGCGATAAGCGCAAAGCACGTAACAGCATCTTGCACGTTTTCGACTCGTCGCAGCAAGTCAAAACCAAGATTGTTACAAATTTTACAAGTTATCATCACCCAAAACCAAGAAGTTTCTTTATAACAACAGCAAAAGAGGACGCGCAAGCATGTACCTGAAAAATGAACATCGGATTAATAAATTTGCATGAGAACGACACGAGTCCAAATCGTTGTTGGTCATGTCACTTTGTCAGTGGCCCAGGCAAAACTGTACGTACAATTATTAATGCGCATTAATCGATTGGACTAGATTTGATAATTAAAAAAAAAGTAAAATAGAAAACTGAACTGAGCGTGTCGACGTTATGTAACTCACTTATCATTAAGACATTTTCAGTCTTTATTCAGCGCCGTCTCAGACGCTCGGTCCGAACAAGGCGATTAAACGAGAACAAATCTAAAAAAAAACTATGCGTCTAGAACATCGCCCCCCCTTCGATAGTGAGCAGCAGTCGGTTTTCGATTCGCCCAATACAAATTAAAACGACGTCTTGGATCGGATTAGCAATTCGTTCAATTACACGCACCCAGCCACAGAAACTACAACGCGTCTCGGTGCCACACCCACGTCTTCTTCGTGTGGTCGAAGCGATGAGCTAGCCATTGTTGCTCTAGCAGTTGATAGCGATCCTTGCTGAGGTACAGCGGCTTGCCACGCCTGCAAGAGAGATTCGTGGATTAGCGAAAGGTGGGCGGTGGCACTATGCGAAACACTCACTTCAAGTCGCGATCCTCCTCCTCGAAGTCATCCAGATATAGAGAGCCCCAGAGGCAGGCGCGCTTGCCACGTATCACAATAATGTAGGTCGAGGTTACCACCAGGAAAACGCCAGTGCCGGCCCCGCACTCCAACGAATGCGACACCGCCTCACACACGTTCTGCTGCTTGCAACAATTCTGCTTAAGGCAAACGATCGTGCCGCATAGCAGGCAAATGCTCGTCTCGGTGGGAATGTGGTGGCACTTAAGGCACGCCCGTTCGTGGTAGTACGTAAAAATCTTCTCGTATTCCTGAGGTAGCTGCAAGAGACGCGGCGGCTGCCAGGTGATGTACTGATCGACAAGCAAGCTGCTGGCAGAGAAGTGAGTCTTGCCGAATTCGACCAGTTCGTTGCACCACATCGTCGGCGTGCGATGGTGCACTTGAGCGTCTACGTCGCTGGGCCAATTGAGCGCTACCGCCGAGTTGAAGCATTCCCAGTCCATGCCCTCCGTCACCAACTCGAGGTAGTACACCAGCCGTACGAACTCCGACTCTGGCGCGCGAATGTCAGGAAGCGGTTGATTGTAGAGGTGGTGGCGAAGAAGCGAAGCAATGCGCAAATATGGCAGGCACAATTTCTGCACCTGCTGCTCCAGGGCGACCATGTCAACTTGAGCCTCGCTGAGAGAACCCTCGTCCTCCATGTACAGCGCGCTCTGGAAGAGCGTTACGTCGATAAGGCCAAGCGCGGCGGCGAGAGAGTCAATGTGCGACGTCGAGGCGTTTTCCATAGCTTTGGAACGCTCCGCAGACGAGAGACTGCAGGAAATTTGTGCGACTATTTGATAGTACACTAAGTTGTACACCATCTTAACGACGGTTGTGAAATAAGCTGCAAACGACATTTGTCTTAAACCGCGAAAAAAAGCAACTCGTCGCACTACACTTACTTTGGTCTAAGTGTAATGGTAACAATAGTACAAATTGTAACAGCAAGGCGATAGGATCCTTTAGCAGCAGTGGGATCTCCTGCACTACTGTAGTTCCACAAAGCTGTTGGAACGTCATCCATGCCGGTGGCCACATTGCCAACACCCGGGCGTGCACGGCTAACACGTGTAGTAAAGGAACTGTAAAATAGTGAAGTAATGAAATATTAGAACAATAATTCTACATCGACATGGCATGAAAACCCACCAATGCAATCTCTTTTTGGCAAAAGAGGATTCGGCGGTTCTTGGGTAATCGTCACCAAGCTGCCGCCGCGTTGCACAAGCTCAATCTCCAAGTTCGTGCGAGCGACTGACGTGACGAACAAGAACATCGAGATGCTCGTCGGAGAGTCAGTCTTTGGCTTGAACATTGATTTCAGCTGCGTACTGCTGGTCATGTCTTCCATCGCCTTTCCAATGGCTTCGGACAAATTTGTGACCGACTGTCGAACAAAAGTCACGAGTGAAAATTGAGCGCACAAATGTAGAAAGTAACTACTCACGGGAATTTGCTCATTTTCCCGTAGAAAATTACTTAGTTCACCCAAAATATCGTGCATGCCTGCAGGCCTCGATCGCACAACCTGTGAACAATCGCCTAACTGCGGTGATAAAGGCAACACGGAATTCGCCAGCTGTCTACACAATGGACAGAAGTATTCTCCCCTAACGCATAAAACATTTCGTTAGCAAATATCGACATGCTATCGACTCGCAAATAACTTACTTGTCAGGCGCTAAAATTTGTTGTCGTTGCTGTGAACGCAAAGAAGTAATGTAAGACTTCAAGCAATCTAAGTGAAGATGATGCCCGCAGGTCTGCACATAGACGCCACTCTCCCAGCCAATATTGATGGATAACATCCAAGATTGCTAAAGATTTCACGCGGATTATTAAGCAATTCTTCTGAACGATGCCAGCAACTTACCGACGAACAAAAGCGACTCAAATCCTCACACCTGCGATCGAACTCTGCGAGCAGTGTGTCGTCCTTGTTGAGCTTCTCACGTTCTTCGTCGCAAGTCGGCAGAACAGAACGTTCAGCACAGGGTGCCTTACGTCTGTGACCCAAAACACTAGTCGCCTGAACCAGGACGACGAGCCCCATTGGTTTGTTTTCGGTACTTGGCGAGCTCTGATTGCAAATTACGCAGTCGTACTCCTGCTTCATTGGTTCGGAGGTTGCCTCGGGGCTTGTCCAGTCCATATCTGTTGAGGACGTGTACAATTAGAACAAATAACGAGCAGATAATGATGAAAGTCTTACTGCTATTGTCGCTTTCTTTGGTCGCTTCCATAAACTGCTTCTGCTTATTGGCAAACTCGGCCATCAACTTCTGCTGGCGTTCCTTGGCGCGTCTTCGTCGCGCTTCCCTGTCAGCCATTTCCCTCCTCTTGGCTTCTTCTTCGCCGTCTTCCTTTGGAGGCCAAAGGCGGTTGCGTGTCTCGGCAATATACTCCTTGCACGCGGCGTCGGCGGTCGCGATTTTGTCCAGCAGTCGTCCAATATAGAACGTTCCATCGCCCAATGCTTCGGGATCGGCCCGCTTCTCGGCGTCCTTCGGGCTATAGCTATTGGGCTCGCCGGAGAGCTGAGAGTGCAGTTTGAGCAGCAGCGAGATAACGCTCTCGTTGATCTTTGCCGTGCGCGTATTATTGCCAGCCTCGACGCCCGGACGCTTATAGTACATCTTGTGTGAACCAGCGCGGCCAGCTGATGGATTAGCGTACCGCGTCAGCGGGTACTTGGCAACGTCCAGCGTGTTGACAGCGTCACTATTCGTATTTGTGGGCGAGGATGATTCAGATTGAGATTCTGCCGCCTGCAAGGGAACAAAACGTGTAGCTGCCGTAGCGACGTCGGCCGGCAAGGAACCGAACAGTTCTAAACGCAGATCAGATGGTAATGCTACCTGCATCATGCCCTCATCCGCGGCAGATGTGCTGGGAGTGCCCGGAGCCGGAAGCGCCGGAAACTGCAAGATGGGGCGCGGAGACGACCGCGACGGACCTGGAATGGCCACTTGCCGCTCCATGTTTTGATCGCTGTGCTCCGCTGGATACCGCGGATAATTGTTCGTAGCGACTATGACATCGCTGGTGCCAGGTTCGTTCCACTCGTTCTCGTCCAGCATGAACACTTGGCTAAAATGCGGAGGCGGTTCTTCGTCATCGATTTCAACATGGCTGTCGTTGTCGCTGTCGGAACTGACAATGCGTGGTCCCAAGCTGCAAGCAGTTGGCGCATAATCGGGCAAAGGCTTCAGCTTCACCTTATCAATGGCCGTCCGCAAATTCTCAAATATACTATCCGTCGGAAACCAGTTGGTCAGATCCATGTCCTGCAGTTGTTTGGGAAGTGCGCCCGGCGATGCTGTGCACACGCTGGTGGTCGCCGCGGTCTGCTCGTGAATGTCAATGGCTTGTTCCAAGAGAAAAACAATCAACGCCATGCCGTTCTCGTTCACCAGGTTATGATTATCAACGGCTTTCTTGAGGACGACCAAGGCCAGTGCGTGGAAGACCCGCGAGCGCAGGATGAGACGTGGGTCCTCATACGCCTCGCTGCATGGAGAAGGTGTGCGGAAGGGCGGCCAGGGCGTCCCGCTTTTCAATTTGTTCGCATGTCTAGCGTAGTCGGCGTATCTGTCCAGCGAAGTTTGGAAGTCCCGGCGGTGCACAGCACGCAGCAGCACGTGAATCGGATCGTATTGCGATTGCCAGACGGCCGCCTTAGGCACGTACATTCCCTGCTGCATGTTACCGGTGGCTTCCAGGGCCGGCGCGCGATAATCCGCCACTTCGGCAAGCAGGGCCTCGAAATCGCGCGATTGCGAAGTGCCGCATCGCTCGGGCATCAATTCCATCAACTGGGAATGCGTTTTGTCGCTCATGCACAACAGCGTGATCATTTCTAGCCGATTTAGGCCAGTCTCGCTAAGGCCCAGATTCGTGCGCACGCTGATCAGTGTGGCAAGGAAAGTCAGCATGCTCTCGACCATGGGCGGCTCCTGTTCTTCCTCGATCGTTTGGTGGAAATCGCGATTCACGGGATGAGCGTCTAGCGAGGTCCAATCGCGCACGTGAAACTTGTCGATCACGATGTTCAGGAACGATTGGGCGGGAATGCGCGTGCAGCAGATCTGAAGGAGGTACAAATCCGCGTCGACCATCGAGTTGCAGAAGTTGCATTGGATGTATGTCATTGCTTGGCCTTTAATTTGCAGGCCGTTCCGAACCCAAAGTCCGTTTATAATTTCGTAAAATGCAACCTATCAGAGACACATAATCATATTAATAAGTCGAATAAGATAAACAGTTCGTTAAAAATGTTTGATGGGCACCCCCGAGGTGATAGATCGTGACATGGTATCAACATTTTAACTATCAGCTGTGTCTATCTATTTAACTTTGTATGCCTTCCGACATGAGCTTGACTTTGAGCGCGGTTGATTGCAGTTTCCTGTGCATATTTCCGGCAGAACTCGCCACACAAAGCCGCAACGTTTCTGAGATAATAAACATCATTGCAAAGATACCAGTGTTTCCATGCACATTTTTATCGGACAGGAACAGATTTCATTCACAATAAGTTGGAAATGCGATATTAGACTGCTTATGATTTCCGTGAAAAAAAATCAAACGCTGAATATGATATGGCCGATAAATGAATATTTACACAAGAACGCAACGCAATATCGAATCCAAGTCGAATGCGCTCCCAACAAGCGGCGCAGTTATGCAATTTGAAGAGAAAAAAAATGAAGAAACCATAACGACGTAAACTTTGATACCGAAGCAATTGAATGCGACCGCACAGCGCCTCCATCGCCTTCAAGAGCAAAGGCAACAGACGCAACGGACGCAGAAACACTCGACGCAATCAGTCGCGAGTGCGCCGCGCGCTGGTTGAGTCGTCTACGGATTGCGAAGCGCGAATATTATCAACATGCGGCTCGCGTTACTACTCGCGCTCGCGATATGTTCCGCCCATGCGGCGATCCCGCTCTCCGCGATCCTGGGCTACGGCATCAATACCGTCGTGCTGGTGCACAAGGCGCTGGAGGTCAGCGAGGACTTTATCTCTAGCGAAATTCCGATTCCGTTCATTGGAAAACGCGAGCGCCGCCTGCGGAACAGCATCAGCGCCGTGTCCCGCCAGATTGACAACCTGCATCGCGAGGAGGGAATCGTCGCTGTAAAAACTCTCGACGTCCTGCAGAAACGTCTGCCGGCCGATATCCAGTTGAGATTGAAGCTGAACGACCTCAGAGACTATCTCAAACGCATCGACGTGTATTACAATCGCATGAAACAGTATTCCGGACAGCACAACGTTAGTCGAGCGCGCATTCGCCGCTTCGAGCAGTACACATTGGAGAACTTCGCCATGGAGGCAACCGCGCACAACCCCAACTCGGTGATAAGTCTGATCGAAAGGGTGCACGACTATTTTATGCCGGAACGAGCAGGCCTGCTAAGCAACGATCTCGTCAGTCCGCTCGTGCACCTCGGCGAAGTAAGTGTACACCCATCAACGCATGCGCGCCAGTGCTCTAAGTACCCAGAAACTTCCCCGCTTTCTTTACAGCTGTTCCACGCGCTGGTTGCGCCTTTGCCCTTTTCTCGTATTCCAGCCGAAAGTTTCGTAAGACGTGGTCTGCAGTACGCGTGTTAGAATCGCGCGATGGTCGTGCGTGGATGGACGGTGTGCGGTAGCAGGCGAAGTCGTCACAAACCGGTTGAACAAACCCATCATTTTTATTCGATGGTTGGAAAAACAAAATGCGCGGCCAGTCAGTGAGGATCGTGTTTTTCGGTTTGAGTCACGCAAACCTGACGAATTCAATCGAAATCATTCAAATACAATGAACGCGCGATACGAAGAACGATGAATCATCGTTCACGAAGCGACCGTATAGCGAAAGTTGCGCGCGCGAGGCGACGGGACAAAGAGAAAGAGCGAATACGTCATAAACGCTCCAACTAGTCGCCAAGTATACAATTTTCTCATTGTCAGTAATGAGTTTTAAACGCATATTTGCACCTAGACACAGTCACATCGTACGTGACTTGAACGTGAGTCAAGTTGATAGTCGCCACCGTTGATACCGATCAATCAAACCCACACGTGCGGCGCGCGCGTGCGTTCAGGTATGCCGCAGGTAAAGCTGGCACGCGCGAGTCTCGCCGGACCGCGAGGATCGCGAGCCGAAGAGCGTCCATTCATCGAAAGAGGAAAGTGGCGGGCGAGCGCGCGCGGTGTTGTCGAGCCGCGCTGGACGTTCGGAAAATGCGGCAGCCGCGCTGAGCCGCGTCCGTCGCGCGCATGACGCGCATTACTCTTTCCTGCCGATTGTCGGCAATCAGCCGCGCGACCGCGGCCGGCCTGGCGTGTACTGTTATTGTTGTTGCGCAGTCACGGAGCGACGGCGACACGTCCCGCTCCGCTAGCACTCGCATCTCTAACACGCGCGCGCGCCGTCCGCAGATCGACGTGTACATCTCTCGCATTGCGTAACAGACACCAGGGCACCGGAGCGCCGACAAGCAGGTACGAGCAGAATTTCGCTAGCGCACAATTCCGAGGCGTTCGACCAGTTTGGTCGGCGTCGCGCGTAAACGCCGCGCCGCATTGCTGCGAGCGCGCACGCACGCCAGTGAATTAAGCTCAATCACGGGATAATATGAAAACAGAGCGCGTGCATACGTGATTGTCGATTGTGGGCAGACGACGACGACGACGACGAGTCCTTCGTGTCGGCCAATCACCGCGCGGACGCAATCGGAAAGGAAACAATCGCAATATGATATTATAAAAAAAGCGACGTAAGTTACGTTCTCGAATTCAGCCGTGCGCGATCGAATAAACAGAAACGTGTTCTAATGCACACGCGCAAGTCTAGCTGCGTAAGCAGTAATACACCGTCATGCAAGTTACTTATTTGTACAATTCACGTCCAAACGCACGAAATTCAAACGTATACTTTACGAAAACTTGCACGAAATTCAATCGAGGCACGTGTGCGTTCAAGTAATTGTCGCTCTCCAGCGCAAAAACCGCTTGCGAATCGCACGAGAGCGAAACCTTGAAATTCTTTCTAGTCGAACTGATCTTTGTTGAAAACCTCGTATCGAGAAAACACGGCGACGAGGAATGCAAATATAAACACATACACGCGCGCACGCACACATCAGACGAAAAATTCACGAGTAGCATAAAAGTTGATCTAAATGTCGCGTCGCTTCGTGGTTTTGACGATAAAACGCGCTTGCTCGTGGTGGGCGTGTTATAAAAACTTTGGATTTTTACGCGAACGCATGTTTGCAAATATCATTCGGCTTTCTTGGCTGCCTTTATCTGGAATTCGACAATTGCGAATAAAAGTGCGCTAGTGAGGTAACGTCCGTCGCATACAACGCGGAAGGAGCGCGCATCGCATGTCTCGACGAAAACAAAAAAAAAACGGACACACACAGAACGAAATCGATCGATAAATTGTTTGCCGGTAAATATTGGTCGCGTCGCGCAAACACAGATATCTGCTCGAAAGTACGAAGGAAACGTGCGACGCTCGCGAATTAGACGGCGGCCGGGCACGAAACCAGCGGCGTGACTCACACGAAACAGTTAGTGCTCGCGAGTCGCGGCGGCCGGACGCATCTTCTCCGCGCGGAAGATAAACGCGCGCGTTGGGCAAAACGGACGCGACCTTAATTGCGATCGCGCTGAGCGCAGCGTTGGTCCGGCGTAGCATGTCACAGTGAGGCGTCCGAAGATGCGATCCCGACACATCCTCCTCGTCGCGGCGCTGTTCGCCGCGACGATCGCGACGCGCGCGCCCCGAGAGCGGCCGCTGCTGCCGGCGGACAACATGCGCAAGGCGTTCCTGCGGCTGGAGGACGAGTTGACCGCAACGGTCGCGAGCAACGCGGCGACGACGAGCAACGAGATCGACAAAAACGGCGAGCCGCTCCAGCTGGTGCTGATTCGAAAGTTGCAAGGCTTCGACGTGCAGCTCCAGCAGGTTGGTAGCGCGTCGCGGCGGCGCCGACGCGACGAGACTTAAACCGGCTGTGTGCTTTGAAGGAGTTCCCGCACGACATAAACCACGGCCTCGACGCGCTGCAGAACTCGTGGGTGTGGGCGCGCGCCACCGCCGAGTTGCGCACGATCTACGCGATGTACGAGGCGTTGCGCCGCTTCCAGGGGCAGCAGACGGCCGCCGGTCGGATACCGTCGCCGCCGCAAGCGTGGATCGACCTCGCCGAGACCATCCTGCACGATTCGAAAGCGTCCATGCCGGCGACCATGCAGAAACTGCACGACCTCAAGATCAAAGAAAACCTCTTCCTGAACGCACTTAGGGTACTGCGCGTTTAACAACTTCACTACACAAAGACATCCTCTCCCGTCCTATATATATATATATACACATACTGACCACCCGACCCAAAGACCATTCATTAATCGCGCGCTTGTTTTTATTAGGAAATTGACGGCGGAACTCTGTGCAGCATCCATCAGTCGCCGCAGCAAATGCTCCTAAATCTCTACAACACCGCGGTCACGACCGAACTCAAAGCGTACTCAATGGTACAGTTTTCCTACATGCTCCTGCGCCTCTACGGCAAGGGCAACTTCACCCACGAAACCGAAGCGATGAGGGACAAATACGTCCAGCGCACGCGCGAAACGGCCGAGTCAATGCGCGACGCCCTCGGCCGCGCGTCGAAAAAACTCTGGATTTGCGACCCGAAGAAGTTCGTCAAGAATGCGAACTATCTAGAAATCACCGAATTGCTGCAGGGATACATCCAGAACGAGGTAGACCTCAACGATCAGGGCACCTGCAGGGAAAACTGCGCCGAATACAAGTACACTAAGAGCCACTCGTGCTACATGAACCTTTACTGCAAACAACAGCGGCGATGCAACGGAAAGATCATCAACTGCCGGTTTGTCGATTCCGACTCGCAGGTGTGCCCGGCGGCGTCGGGCACCAACAGGAGATACGAATATGTCGAGTACGAGGACGGACGCCTCTACGGACAGAAGAAGGGAGGCTGCACCAAACCCACACACCAGGTGGACAGCTGGTGGCGGTGGTTGTTCTGGCACTGCTCCTACTGCATGTGCCTTTGCGACGAGCAGGGATCTAACTCTGACAGATACATCAACCTTCGCCCGTCTCTAACCGACGTCGACAAGAACAAGTGAGTGTGATCATTGCGTGCGCGAGAATTTGCTAGGTAACGTGTGGTTTCTTTGCTAGGGTGGCGACTGGTCTTCGCTTCCAAAAGGTGGGACGTATCATTTATCTGCAGATACAGCAAGGCGTGCTTGGACGTGGCGGTCGGATCGGCTCTGTGGAGTGGGTACCCATCGACAGCTACAATATCACCGACAGACACGTCCGCAACGACGTCGACTATCACACTCTGACCTACGAAAGCAGGGCTTTGGATCTGGACGACCTGGAGGCCGTAGAATCCGACCAGATTGTCACCGGTAACTAGGCCGAATCGGCCGAAGTGCCACGTTTGACTTGGCGCGTTACGTTTCAGGCGTGCGATTCCAAATGCTTGGCTCTCATTTAAACTTCCAAGTTCGCCTCACCTGGTTCGACTTTATGACCGGCCAACTACAACCGGAGAAGAGCTACTGGAAGAGCAACCACAATACTGACGCGGCAAGCATCAATCCCAGGTGAGCAGGCAAACAAAAAAACTGATTTCTCTCGCTGCATGCATGACTATTGAATTCAAATTGAACCAATGACTTTCGTTCTATCAATCTCTTTCCTCGATACAAGCCACACATTGGGACTCTATCGACCGTATCGATTGTAAGCCCAAATTAGCAAACGCACCGCGCATCAAGTCACGACGTTGCTCTCTCTGTTGCTTTAGGAAGAAACTGAACCTGGACGGACGCGACATACCCACGCGCACGCAATCCACGTCGCAGCCGGACAGTCAGGACGACACGTATCTCGAATTCACGCACACGGACTTCGAGCGCGACGTTGCTCAGACGACGATTCCGTTCTTCGACGCGCAGGACGTCGTGTCGGAAATAGCCGTGCCCCTGTCGGGCGCGGGCATCTACCATAAAGGATCGGCGAGTTTCGGGGGATTCGTCGCGCCGAAAATCATCACGTTCAACTACCACGCGCTGTTGCAGAACGCGATCGACGACTTAGACCCGGACACGATGGTGAACTGAACGGCGACGTCTTTCCCACGCGACCAAATCTCTTTCATACTTATGTTAAAACTGTTCTTTCGAAGAATTAGGCTAAGTTGTAACCGAGTTAAGCGCTTGTAAACGAATATCGCAAACGTAAATTGTAAGAATTATGTGATTCGAATGTAAATGCGTAGAATTGGAAAACGAATAAACGTTTCCGATGGTAATTTCGTGTGCACATTGCGCCTCCCATCAACCCATCACCAGCGAGCGGTATCGAAGCGTGTTTACTTGAAGATGGCACACTCACCTGCACGCGCAGCGGATGCATCATGAGCAAATTCAGCATTTCCGAGGACGGCAGGACCTCGTTGAGGGCGATGCCTTGCTTGGCCACGGCCTGGCACAGGAACACGGCCAGATATCGATGCAGAGGAAGGTGAAACGATACCTGAAGCGAGTATTCCTACAGATGTATCAAGAGTTACACGACGGAGTTGCGCCAAGCGGATGTTTCGCGACTCACCACGTTCGTATTGGTGTAGTCGATGGCGTCCAGCCACTCCTGGAGGGCCGTCAGGCAAGCGGTGAGCACGCGCCGCGTCAGATTCGCGGTGTTGTGGTCGACGAGATGCGACACCAGCGCCCACATGGGATAGGCGCTGGCCTCCAGCTCGGCGCTGAACGCGGCGTAGTAGGTGTTCGGCTCGAACTCGACGTGCTGCGTGAGCTCGCGTTGGTTGACGTTCATGCCTTGGAACATGGCCAGGAACGTGAACCACATGTCCAGCAGGGAATCGTCGAACATGAATCGCCACGCGACGGGCCGATGCGAGAGCACGTTGTTCAGGTCGCTCACCAGCGGCCAGTAACAATGGTCTTTCATCACGGACTGTCCGCAATCGACGACGAAATGAAAGTTGTGGAGGGAATCTGTCGAAGGAGTTTTCGGTTAGTCTGCGTTCGCGGCGCAACGCAGTCGTGCTCACCGTGTAAACTGTTCTGTATCAAAATCTTGCTCATCATGTACTTGAGACTGACGACCATGACGTGCAGCAGGTTGAGCTGCTCGGTCATGCGCAGCGCCAGCCCCTCGTTGGAGAAGAGCTGAACGCTGACGTGCACGACGCGATTGCTAAGCATGTCCGGATCGCGGCTGCGCTCCAGCATCTTCGAGATGCGACTGTAGTGCAGGACGAACGCGCGCGTGAGCGCCTCCTTGTAGTCCGGATCCGGGAGCATGTTCAGCAGGAGGCAAACGATCTTCTGCGGGAACTCGAACTTGACCGTCCAGAAGACGAGCTCCTCCAGGAACGTCGTGTGCACGAGCTGCTCCTGCAACGACGGGCAGTCCTTGTGCTCCTCCAGCGGCACCGGATTCGGCAGGGAGCGCAGCGCCTCGTCGTAGATGCGCCGCGACTGCGCGAGGTACTGGTCGTAGTCGCTGACGACCGAGTCGGGCACTTCGTTCAGCAGTCGGTACTGCTGCGGGTTCGTGAGCGCCGTCGTCATCACGCGACGCATCAGCCCGCCCATGTTGTTGAAGTCGAGCAGCATGGTGATGTAGGCGTCGGCCTCTTGTATCGGATTGCGGCTGGATTCGGCGCCACCGACGAAATGCTCGCGCAGATGCTGCACCAGCCGGAGGATGATGCGCGGCATCATCGCCTGGGCGACGCACATCAGGTCGGTCGGCGCCTGGTCTTTGTTCACCGACTTGTTGGGACCGTGTCGGTCGCAAAACCTACAACGACGGCGAATCTCGATAAGCTGGCGATCGCGCAGCGGAGGCGAAATGCACTGACCCTGTTTCCTTCATGACGGACGTGTCGCCGCAGTCGCACGCGCCGCCCGCCTGACTCAGAAACATGTTGAAGTCGTGCCGCTGGTGATTGCCCTTCTTGAAGCACTCCGTGCACAGCGACATGCACGGACTGATGCCGCACGTGCGGCAGCGATACGCCACGAAGTTCGGCGTCCACACCAAGCCGCAGGTCGTCGCGTTGTCGTAGGTGCGCACCGTGCTGGCAAACTCGTCCGGCGTGCAGCCGCCGGCGATGAGCCACTTGACCCATTCGATGATCTCCAGCTCGCTGATTATGTTCGCCGGATTGAGCAGGTTGTCCAGCACCTGGTTGAGGTGCTGCGAGGCCGTGTCGTTCCACATCCACGCGGACTGAACGGCGCGCAGGTACGAAGCGGCAGCGCGCTTCCCCTTCGCCATCAGCACCCGCGCCACGAAGTTCGAGTTGGATGAAGCCATCTGCAAGCAGGCACCGGCTGATTAGTCGCATTCGGGCGCTCTTAACCTAACATCCAGGCGGTGGCGGTGGCAGCGGCGGCGGCGACGGAGTGCCACTGTTGCGTGTCGTCGGACACGTCTTCGATTCGCCGACGCGGACGGGCCGATCCCGTCGCCAATGTCGCGACGCACCGGACGGCTCTCTTCCGCGGCGATTGACGACGTCGCGACGACCTCGGCTCACCTCCGCGCGCAAGGACAAGGATGTGCGACGCCCGCTCGCTGGCGAGGTTATTGCTGCCTCACTGCTTCTCGCGACTCTCGCACTTCTCGCGGCCCGCGGCGCGTTCAACTCGCCAACTCGAGAGGCGACCGACTGCGTGCGAGCGGACAGGCGCGTTTCGTAAGCGGCGAGCAGCCGACCGACCGCACGCTCCCGCACACACGCGCGCGCACGCACACAGCCGCGCCCGACCAGCGCCGTGCACACGAAAATTCACTTACGCTTCGTCGTCAAAAGATTTTCCGAGCGCTGCGGATGATGTCACTACGACGGCGACGGCATGCCGCGCGCACTACGTTGCTTCTCGCGACCACAGCGCTGGCGGCGAAGGCGTCGCTATTACGGATGGACGCCAACGAACACTCGAAATTATCGCTAACTTTCCGCGTTCGCCGTGCTCGCGACTCGCGTACGAGCAGAGTGCTAGAAATGGTTAGAAACGCGTTTGACACTTGTCAAGTAAGCTCGCTCTGCGCATGCGTTCAACGCGCACGCGAATCTTTCGTGTGTTTCGTGCTCAAAATATTTAAAAACGCAACAGATCACATTCACCGCAAACGTTTTTGACTAATTCATTCACTGCTCAACATTACCTGTGCGTTGTTTTTCGAAATCGCCGATATTGAACACCTCAAGACTAGATTGCTCGTAGTTGCGCGCACCTCAATTACCGAAACGACATGCGCTGAAAACGACTGCAACTGTTTGTATTAATCTCGGCCTACTCATCATGTAAATTTATACTTTTGCACATCATCGATATTTTATTACGCAGAGTACATGGATAAACATTTCACACAGAACGTGTCATATTGGTTGCGTACATTTGTCAGCACCGAATGGGTCACATTCGTGCAAAGTCGTTCGTGGTCGTCCTTTCGAAACAACAGCCACCAACCACGATTCGAACCTTTCGAACTATGCGTGCCGCTATAACCGCCATTCCCTATATCCTTCCTTTATCCAGATACAAAGTGCCATGTTTTCACCTTCGCAATCAAGCAAAATGAGTGGAAACACCACAACGTTCTCGTCGTATGATAACTTTGTAATAGAATTCAATTTGGCCTGCATTCAGTTCTTCACAAAGAAATCGGATAAAAGCTGTGGTCGTCTTGAACGGCACCTCCAGGTACTTAAGAAATCGCTCAATAGCACTGTCATAAATCGAACGAATTCATAAACTAATAAACGAATGTAATTGAATTTAGTTTTTGTGCAACGCAACTGATCCAGCTGCATTCAACCCAAACCTCCAAGAAATCGAGACATTCTTCAATAATCTATCAAAACTTTTTGTTGAGCTGGGATCGGGTTACTCCCAACTAATATGGAGCTGCGTAAACGTCCTCACCTACGCCTGCAAGAATGGGAAAACGCATGTGTACGTCAAAGAGAATTTCAATTTTGTTCAACACTTAACCAAACTGCTCACGGACGACCTGACAAAGGACCAGAAAATTAGTGTTTTAAAAATTTTATTAGACCTCACCAGTGGTGTCGACCTGGAATGGTATTTGGCGAGTATTCGGCACTTGACAGTCACTTTAATCAGATGGATCAAGAACGAGGAGCAGGACGAAGTCGTCTACCTATCGTTGTGCGTGATCGCAAACGTTAATTTGAAAAATCAAGGCGCCCAGTATGTTCTGTCGCAAGTCGTGAGCATGTCGGAACTGGGCATGTGCTTCCTGAAGTCCACCGACTTTAAATCCGAGTCGTGCGTGGCGAAATTGGTGCTGCTCGTCGACCACATGCGGAGCGAAGTCGTCGGCGAGTCGCTCGGTCGATTGATGCGATGCACGCTAAAGAGCATCAAGGAAGCGCTCATCGTCGCCGACCATCTCGACCTGCGACAGCACGTTTACTTCTTCCTTAAGGTCGGATTCGAGAACGCCAACGTCAAGCGCATCGTTTCGTCGCATTGCAATCCGTCGACGCTGATACAGGATTTGCTCAGAGTGATGTCGCGCGTGGAAATCGACAAAAATGATACGGCGTTGAGCGAATGCTTTAGTCTGGTGTTTAAGTTTCTCGATCGCTTCGTTTCCTGCCACTTGCCCGCGATCCACACGCTGTGGGACGAGATGACGAGCAGCGCCTTGGCGTGGCTGGACGTCGAGACCGTCGCTGCCGATGCGCTGAAGCTTCTGCACACGATCCTTCTCGGCGCGATCCAGGCGAAGCAGCAAACGGTAGTCGCGCAGATCGAAGACGAACTCTTGCGTTGCCTCGCAGTGTTGACTCACGACTATGGCGAACTTGATGCGGATAAATGTTGCGAGTATTATTATATCTATGCGATGATCAAGATATATTTGAATGTCGGCACGAAGAAAATCGATCTCTCCAAGGCGTTGCAAAGGGAGCATTTCGAAAGATCACTCTCGTGCCTGATGGACACGCCGGAGAGTGGGCAATACGTTTTCACGGACGATGCTGTCAACATGTTCGCGTGCGCGCTGAGCCTGCTTAGTAATTTGCGCACTGCGCTGTTCTCCTGGGACGACTTCACGAAACAGATTTATTCGCAGAAACAAGTCCATAGAGCCGTATCCCTAGCGTTGGCGTCGAAACTCCCCCACGCGCGCAGGAACGCCCTGGAAGTTTTGAGCAAGAGCGGCGACGCTTTCAGAGAGTCCGTCGCTGACACATTCGTGAGCGGGCCGCAGTCGCCGGAAACGTCTAAAACCATCGACGATCCGTTGATGTATAAACGCGACGGCACGGCATACGTCGCTCGAATGAAAATCGACGATATTCGCAACATTCTGCGCCACCTGAAAGACGACGAGAAGTTGCCCAAGGATTTAACGAACATCATCGACTTGTACGAAGACAGGTTGGCAATCAGTCGCGAGTCCGAGGAAACGTTGTCCGCGTTCGTCGAGTCGAAGTCTACCCTAGTCGCGGGACTAAAGCGCCAGCTTACCGACATGCGTAACTTGGAGATGCGCTCCAGGCAGTTGCACCTGCGCTCGGAACAGCAGCGCAACGACGAGAAGGAGCGCATCGTCGAGCTGCAGGCGCAGGTGAAAGGGTTGCAAGGGGAAAAGGCGAAGCGCATAAAGCTCGAGGGCGATTTGAGCGTGGCGAACGCGGTCGTTTCGTCGCTGAATGAGGAATTGGCCACGAAGATTGCCAATCTTTCTGGAATGACGAGCGAAAGGGACGCGGCGTTGCAGCAAGTCTCGTGCCTGGAGGAGGAGCTCACCAAAGGGAGGAAGCTTATCGGACGGTACGAGGGGACGATTAAAACGCAGCGCGTCGAAATTCAAAGTGTAAAGCAGGTACGCACAAGTTTCGCACGCTCGCTCGCAATGCGCGCACTGATGTTTGCCGTTTTCGTGTTGCAGGCCTTGCAAGAGGAAGGACTAAAACATCAAAACGTCGAGGAGGAGCTGCGGGCGACCAGGGAGGACTTGCAGGCAACCAGGGAAGATCTACAACAAACTAAGAGCCTCAACGAGGAACGAGGCATGCTCCTCGACCAGATCATGAAACTTGGCATGAGTCATGGCAAAATTAAGTGACAAATATAATCTGAGCCAAGTAATGATAGTGAGGCAGGACGATGAAGAAATAAGACTTATTGTATCCGATTTATCCGCGAAAATCCGCGACACCTTCGAAATCTATGCGTCACTTTTCGTTTTTGCATGTAACATTAGCCGCAAGTTAAATGCCTAACAAGTGTATGAAGTAAGGACTTTGTGATTTTAAATATAGACGGTAATTTTAAGCTAAATTTTGTTCATTTGGCGATGATTCCAGACGTACGAAACCTAAAACGCATTGATCCTTCGGCATCCGCAATCAACGCGTTACTCCTCGCCGCACGCACCGTGCGTGTTGAGAAAGGGCTCGAGTTTTTCCTCAGTGTCTATATTTTTTTTACAAAAGTTTAAATATGTACTCGTGATACGCCATCACATGCATGCTTGGCGCGTCGTATATAAAAAAAGAAGAGTTTAATTAATTAAACGGAAAAACGATCGTTGCCGTGCGGGCGACGTGGCGACCGGCAAAGGTCCGAGGAAACGAAATCATAGTTGCACGAAACTAAAATGTTAAACGCAAACGAATAGCGACGCCGGAAGTTCGGCTCGCATTTTCGCCAACTTATGCCCTAGCCTAACATGAATCGAACTAATCACCAACGAACTCTACTACAATATTTACACGAAAATGACCTTATGGATAGCAATATGCGGTGATTGGTTTTTCGGAGGCGGCTCAACTTGTACTATCTCTTCACAAAGCCCCTGGAGCCGTCCGGGCCCTTAGGCAGTCTTATCACATTATCGTCGTACGCGAGGGGCGGCGTGTGATTGCTGTACGCCTTGGCGGCGGCGGCGGCGGCGGCCGCGGCGGGCGGGCCGCGGCCGCCCTTGTGGTGTTGTATGCTTGCGTAGCGATTGCTGTCCTCCGGACGCTCCGGACTCGCCGCCTCGCCGAGGATGCGCAGGCGCGCCTCGGCGTACTCTTGCTCGCGCTGCTTTAGCGTCTTCTTGGGCTGGACGACTTTGTTCTCGCCGCTCGTGTGGCTCTGTTTCGTGGGGCGCTTGAGGATGGTCACCGTCGGCTCGGGCTGCACGTACTGCGACCGCAGCGCGTCGTCGCCGCTGAGAATTATTTTAAATTGTCCGTTCATGCCGTTGCAGCTGGAGAGAACACAAAGTTTGCTTTTTAGTCGTCGTAGTCTATCGACCACACACAGTGTGCAACCAAAAACAACCACTTCCAGCGAGGCAAAACTTGACTTTATTCAACTGCAGTGCAATGCGTGACAGAACTCTACGAGCGGCAACAATTCGAATCGGACCACAATGACTAAGCCTCGAACTGACCAATTTCTTGCATGAAACTCCACGATCATGAATTCCTTAAAGGCTCAAGTGATGACCATGCGAAGGAAGTTAGAAAAAAAATAAGACAACACTTACTTATTCTGGCTGGGCGGTTTTAGGTTTCGGAACTTCTTCTCGAGCACCTGCAATGGCGAGCGATTAGGCGAATCGGCGCGTTTCCGTCGAATGTTATCAAACAGGCCGTGCGAAAGGACTGCCAGCGCGAGCCCGACGCTCGCCAGTGTTCAGCAGACCTAACCTAGCGAGGCGCAAAGTGCGTCGGCAGCGCGAGCGACTCGCCAGCGCTGTCGACGACGTCGTCCGACGCCTACTTCGACGCTCGCGCGCTACTTACGTCCGAATCGGCGACGTCTTCCCAGTTATCGAGGACCTCGACCTCTTCGTGTCTGGATGAAGCCATGGCGGAGCGCAGCTTGCGGCGGGCCACCTTCTTGCCGTTGCCATTTACTCGAGGCGCGTTATTGCCAACGCGTGACGTCATCGACGGTACGTCAGCGGCATTTCCGGAAGACTCGAAGTCGCACCACGCAGCGGGCACGACGCCAAACCGAAGACGCGCGCGGCGCCGAGGAGTTCGGCGAGCGGAAAGCCTTCCTCGACCCGATTCCAGTTTCGATCGTTTACTGCTGCCGCTGCAATTTATACGCCGGTACCCCTTCCATCGGATGCGTTTCAGTCGTTTTGATATCGAAACCAACGCGCATTGTGCAGTTATTTATTTCGTCTTCGTTCTATCATTTCTAGCGTGCTCAAATACGGGCGCAGTAACGCCGGAATGCGGCATTATCAACATCGCGAATTAATTGCTTCGTGTAACGTGATATTAATTATATTGGTGATTATTACAACTTTTATATAAACAGACGTATTTTTCCATGCGACCGTAATCCTTGGAGTGTCCCACGATGCATTAGGGAGCGAAATTTTGAAGTTTAATCTGAAAACATGGAAAAATCGACATTTAGCAGCGCATGATCATAGGAAAGCGGTTCTTTGGGGCTTTTAGATTTAATCAGTGGTAGTGACGAAAAAATCAGTAATAATCATTAGAATCATTGCCAACTAGTATGCATCATGTTGTATTAATATTCTAAAGAACTGCACCAGCATATTTACCATTCATGAGAGTTTTTCTTTCCTGTAGAAATGTCTGCAATCACCTGCCAACAAAAATGTTCGCTCCGTTACAATAGTCGTCGAGTTACACATTTCTTAGCAGACAATTGTTATAATATCAGTGGTAGTGACGAAAAACAGTTAAATAATCATTAAAATCATTGCAAGCGTATATGCATCATGTTATGTTTAATTGTTTTACAGGCAATTCTAAATGTTTTTACCTTTTTGGAAATAATTTTCGGGCGAAAGACCTGGAAACAAAAAGATAATCCGGCGTCAAAACGGAATGATCCGATGAAATAGTTTTAATGATGAATTTAGTCAGTGGTAGTGACGAAAAAGTGTAATAATCATAATAATCATTACCAACATATATGCATCATGTTATGTCGAATTGTTTCAATAGACATTCTTAATGTTTTTACCTTTTTGATATTTGCGGACCGAGTTGTTCCAGAAATAATAATTATTTCGGATGATAGGCGAAGTATTGCCTGTAAACAGAAAGGTAATCCATTATCAAAGTGGAATAGACAGATGAAACAGTTTTGATGAAGAATTCAGTTGGGAAATCATTATTGCCCTGCCAACTTGTATGCATCATAACTGTTTTAATTGTTTGGATAGGTTTACATTAAGTTACTTACCTTTACATTAAAGATGTTTGTGCTCGAAATCAATTAAAATTTGTCATCAAATTATCATCTGAGAACAAAAACGAGACATTCTTCAGAACAGTGGGGCGCGATTGGATATTTTTTTAGTGAATTTAGACATAAAATCAGTGGTAGTGACGAAAAAAAAAGTAATAATCATAGTAATCATGCCAACTAGTATGCATCATATTAAGCATTAGCTTAAACGACTTTACAAAGAATGTATTTACCATTTGTATTCCTATTCAAGGTGATTTTGTGTGGAAGACCAAGAGGTGCCTGCAAAAATAAACAACGCCCTATTACCGCGTAAACGATGCCAAAACAAGAATTATATAGAGCGTTGAATTGAAAAATGAAAGTGTTAGTGACAAAAAAATTCAGTAACAATCATTATAATCATTATCACCATTGTTGGAACATACCTGAATTGCCAAGTTTTCAGAGCCAGACGGAGTAGAATTACTTAATCTGCAACGAAGTCGCGAATTATTAAAAGGCAAAAATAAAATAATATTGAGATAAACCTCACCTTTTTTGTTTCTATGTATAGAAACCACCTGTACTGCTTTAGTACTATATTTAGATATCACCTCAACGCTTAATCATAATTAATAACAACATTATTAACATAAACAATATGAAATTATTTGATGAGTATAGCACACAACTATACATTTCGCAGCACATCATTTAGTTATTTAATGATAATTAATTAGAGTATAATAGTAAGTGCTATGGGTAAAGTTACTTAAAAGTTTCCTGACATCCGTTCGCAAATGAATTGAAATTTATCCGTCGTCACAATCGAACTGGTTTAAATCTAGTAAACAAACAATTATTTGCCCCTCCCTTTAAATTTCTTCCCTTTCTTCCCTCCTCCGCCGCCGCCCTTGAGGCGCTTCCGCACGCCCGAAGACATTTCCATGTCGTCATCATCGCCCGCATCTTTCCTGCGCTTCTTACCGTTCTTGCCGTCCAAGTCCTTCATGTCCAACTTGGCAATGCGTTGCGATTCGGCGACGCGTTCTTGCAACACCATCACTTCTTCCTCCTCGGTTTTATACAGAGGCAGTCGCTTTTCTATCAGCTCCTCGATGCGTTGATATAGTTCGACATCGTATTGCGTGACGAACGTGATGGCTTTGCCCGAACGTCCGGCGCGAGCCGTGCGACCGACGCGATGGATGTAATCTTTACTGTGAGTGGGAATATCAAAATTGATGACTACGTCGACGTGAGGGATGTCCAAACCTCTGCAAAATTGAGAACAACGGCGGGTCACTTTTGTAATTAGCAAGACGTTTAAGCGAGATGTTAATTAAATCTTTCATCATGCATAAAATGTTCGATCTGCATGCATTATTAAATTTTCGACTATTTAAAAATGAACGTTAACCTAGAGAGAACACTCGATTACCTGCTGGCAACGTCCGTAGATATCAAAATCGATCGATTTTTCGCTTTGAACTTGTTCAACGCAGCCAGCCGTTTATTCTGCGACATTTGCCCGTGCAAAGGCACCGCCGTCAAGCCCAAATTCCTTAACAACAACGCCGTTCGTATCGTGTTGTTACACGTGGAGCAGAAAATCATGAAAGTATTTCCAGCCATCTCGTTCAATACGTGCACTAAATACACATCCTGAGTCGAAGTAACGAAAAAATATACATATACACAACGCGAAACATGATAAATTGACGCGGACGCTCGTACCTTAAATTTAACTGGAATGAACAGATAATACTGTTGAAGCTTCTCAACAGTTTGATACTTTGTTGACACCTCCACCTTGACTGGATCCTTCAAACATGCCCTTTGCAATTTGTTAACTTTCTTCGTCATCGTCGCAGAGAACAAGAACGTGCGCCGTTCTCTGGGTATCACCTTCAGGATCTTATCGACTTCCACCTCAAAGTCCATGTTGAGGATTCTGTCTGCCTCGTCCATGACAAGATATTTCAGGGCTTTCAAGTTGAAGCCTTTGGTGTTTGATAAGTGATCTAACAGTCTGCCAGGCGTAGCAATGAGGATGTGCGGCTTCTTGGCGAGGATGAGTGCTTGAGACATCATGTCCATCCCTCCCACGAGCACGGCACATTTGACACCGATCGATGCTCCAAGTGCTTCAAACTGTTCAGATATTTGAAACGCCAGCTCTCTCGTCGGCGTGAGGATGAGGGCGAAGTATCTTTGTGGGTTTTGCAGCAAGGACTGCAGGATCGGCAGCGCGAACGATGCCGTTTTGCCTGATCCCGTTTCGGCCAGACCAATCACATCTTTGCCTTGCAGCGCGACGGGAATGGATTCGCGTTGAATTTTCGACGGCGCCCCCCATTTCAGTTGCACGCACGCCTTGCAGAGGACGTCCACGAGACCCTGGAATCACTATTGGATTAGTCAAAGGGGGTTTCGCATTGTTTGGAAACACGTGCGCCTACCAAGTCTGCCCACGTTACGTCGGGCGCGTCGTTGCTTGCGCTCGCGCGCACGGAGGTTGGCGCCGACGTGGCGTCGGACGACTCGTCGGAGGAGTCATTTTCCTCCTCGCTGGAACGAACACCTTCGGCCATTTGGTCGCGCACCAAGGACAACACGTGGCGGAGCGCGGTAAAACGCGCCGAACGCCGCTCAGCGCAGCACTTTGCGTCGCTCGCTGCGGTTTCGAGAGGGGGCAACGTTGCACAGCGGACGTTGCCGAATTGCAACGTCGGTGAGGCGACGACAGCGACACGCGTCCGAAGGCGGAACCTCCGGGTTCGAAACAAGAACTAGCCGCCTTTGGTTGTTTCGTTTTAACAGTTGAATAACGAGAAACAATCAATTGCCCGTTGATGTTGGCAGCGGCGGCATTCAGTCGCATTCGCGCGCAGTTGGTTATCAAAATTTTCGCCAAGATGAGCAAAGCCAGCAAAGGCGAATCGTCCAGATCGTCGAAATCGTCCCGGCACCACTCCGGCAGTTCGAGGGAAGCCAGTTCGAGCGATGGGGCCGCCGTCAAGGAGAACCATCCGCCTCTATACAGTCCTATATTAGATGTCATCAGCATGTTCGAGAAGATCGGCATCGAACAGCCCAGCGAGCGGCTCATTCTGTACGAGCTGAAGAAGCGATTCGAGGAGCATATTCGCATTGCTGTCGATTACGGCGTCGAGCAGGGCACGCTCATCAGACAGAACGGGAAGGTGTGGACCAGAAAGAGTAGGACTATGAAGGACGAGAAAAGATATCGGCTATTTATGTAGGAACATTGAAAGTAGCAATGATGAACGATTGCGAACTGAATGAATAAAATCGCCTCATGCACATAACTAAGTCTTTCGTTATTTCGCTTTCCTTATACTTTGTCATATAATAACTTGTTGCTTGTTGGAAAGTTGGAAAAACGCAAAGACAGAAACTGAGAGATCGATTGCTGAAAAAGCCTACCTGACTCGCGTTAATCAGCGCCCCTTGTGGAAAAATCATAAACATATTCCAAACAAAAATTACCTAGTAAGCCATGACGAACAGCTAGTGTCATTTTAAACGCTGTGAATCCGAGATATAGTCGTTGCAAAATTGATCATTGCTTTACTATTTTCTGCAACAATCTTCAAAATGTCCCAAATTCCTAAGAACCCAAAGGCGGCTGCTTCTCACCGTCGACGAGCGACGAAAACGTCCATCGAAGCCTCTCCAGTAGACATCCCTCGTGTCGCTCATCGAATCGTCACCAGAAGCTATGCCCGTCAGCTCATTTCGGCCGCAGCCGCCGAGATTCCAGTCGCGGAGATTCGCAAAGGAATCGCCGCAGCCAAGAAGAGCCCTTCGACCGCTGCCGCGAAGAAACCCGCCACGAGCGGCAGCGCTCGTTCGGCTCGTCGGCGACCGCACGTCGCCAAGAAAACGCCAACGGCCGTGGCGAAGACCAAGGCGAGGAAGCGTCGTAGGCGAGTTGTCGTGCCGACGAAGAAGCAAATTCAGATGAAGAAGCTGCGCGACGCTACCAAGAAGAAACTCGACTTGTTGGGAAAACACGGCAGGAAGGCTCTGCGCGATAGGAAGAAGTTGCCAGACAAGAAAACCTCGCGCCCGAAGACCTCGAAATGAAGAGACGAGCTCACGCGTCCGTTTAGCATTTGAAAGTTACCTGAATTCAAAAAAAAAAAATACAGAAAACCTGCTACGTTTTGTAACATTTTTTTCGTAATAAAATTGACCTGGTCGTATGCAGCAAGTTGTGGCGTCGTTTTGTCCACCCACAGAAATAGAAAATTTCGACGAACTGCCCTTCGAACTAGGGATGTCGAAAATATATCGATATATCGATATTTTATTTTTGTTTTGACAATATTTTATTTTTCGATATATCGATAAATCGATATTAAATTTGGACTATCGAAACGCTATAAAAGACACAAAGAATATATTCTTGACAATTTCATATTCTATTTAAAATCGAGCGCGATATATCGATATATCGATATTTTTTTCAAATTAATTATATATCGATAACGATATTTCCAAAATATATCGATTCGATATA
>JAODGE020008815.1:0-18507 GCA_027574965.2 Ecitophya simulans
GGTAGAGTCGTAGCCGCGCGCGGCGCATTTCAAAGGAAGCCGCGTGCGCCGAGCGCGCGCACGACGTGCGGCGCTGAGCACAAGATTCCCGAAAATCACGCGAGTTTCTCCAGCGTATATGCTTCGTGGCGCCACATTTCAACCAAGAAGCGCAAGCGACTGCGATTTTAAACTGGCGTCTCGTATTCTTCGTGGCGGTTATTTGCGTTTATGAAAGTGGCGAATGGATTATGTTTATTTTCATCGTTATAATTGGAGACTTGCATTTTCCCAAGCGCGCGGACAATGGGAGTACGGACGTCAAGAAGTGTGTGGTGTTGCACATTGCTTATTATGGGATTAACGATAACTATAAAATATGACGCTGTGTGCGCGAGAGTCGTTGCTGGAATGAGTCGCAATCGCATGCTCATATTATGGATTTTAATTCTGCACATGGCTGGAAAGCACAGAAGTGCTGCTGGTGCTGCTGCCGTGGTTATTTTTATTTCCTAATCGATTTATTGCGAATTTGTTGTTTGTGCAAAACTTGGATTTATTTCTCGACCATTTAATGATATCATGATTCCTGAATAATAGGCAATTTCGACCCGAGGTTGACCCTTAATTTATTGATATCCTGTCATGTCGAGTAACGTATAGCTCATTAAAATAAGGCAATTTTCTTCCCTCCGGCGTTTTTTCGCTGCATGCGCACGTTTTCCTTGCCCCGACTTCATTCTTAAATATAGCACGCTTTAGTTCCAGATCGTTCCATTTACATTTTGGCCTTAACCACTTACACGTCATTTACAATTTGCCATTTACCATTTCGAGGTCTGAACGCAATGAACAAAACTCGTCGAGGACGCAATAAATTATTACTCGTTCTGCGTTGTTGGGCAAACACGAAACGTGTTAGTAGTAAAAAGCCAAGTCAGTCTTATCTCAGTGGAAATGAAAATAACTGTGAAGGTGGAAATGAAGATGCACTTTGATGGAATTATTTAATCGAGCGCGATATTAACGCATTGCACCTCGCACATTCTCTACTCTAGCTTTACGGTGAGCCTAATCGAGACAAGTGTAAATACCAGCACATATTTTAGTGCACTACTCGTAACAGATAATCTGATATATAAATAAGGAAGATTTACACTTATTCAATGTGCAAATAGAGAATGTCAATATTAGTCAACCTAGTTGCGTATGTGCTGCACATTACGCATTCGAGAAGGTTCATCAACTGACAAAATGACAAATGCGTTATGTCACGTTAACCTTCTTTAAAATCATGTTCGCCGGCCATGAAGAAAAACAACTATGTATAATCGTTTGTCGTTTTCATTTTTATATACGTTCTCCCGAGGTATCTCAACTCGATGAACAGTCGTGGTGGTAAGTCAATTGTCTCGGTGTATGTTTTTCTACTGCCATAATAATACATAATGGGTATGTTTATTTTAGTATAGACATAAAATATATTTAGCTTTTAAAGGCGTTATGTTTGAGCTTAGTCAAATCCTATTCTTACTATGGTTAGAATTGCAATGTTTGACTTTAAATGTAACTGTTCTTCCAATTTTTGACGCGGAAATAGCAAATAATCTTGTATATAAATCAGTTACATCCGACATACAAAAACTTGATAAGCGTTGTACCATCTACCTTGAATATATAATTGGAAAAAAGCAGTTTAAAATATAGAATATTTTATATCATTGTCGTAGTCTCAGTACAAAACAAAAATCGTACGTGCTTACTCATTTCCGGCGGAAAATACGTATATAAATATTTCGTTGGTCATTACACACGTTTCAACTAGGGTAATGTGTTGTACTCAAAGTATTGTAAATACAAATCAAGGAGGGCCTGCTGTATTCACATCGGTAAATATTTTAGTGCTAGATGGAATGAACTTACAGATTGTTTTAAATTTGACGATTGTGCAGTTGCAAACAAATGGTGGAGGCATTCGGCGACATAGGGAATTATTTTGGTACAAAAACTACAAAATTCTTTCCATTTGATGGATTTTCTTTTATGATCAAAGCTGCAATATGAAAATTTTCTTAGCAGTTTTTTTGTTTACTGCTGGTTGGTTGATATGTAGACCATTATATTCAGTTTCACTTAATTAAGCACAAATTTCCGTCGATACATTTTTATTGCCACCGCTTGGGGCTCAGCACGCCTCCAACATTTATCTTCCGCGTTGCTTCTTTAGTGTTCCTTGCCTCGGGGTCTTTCCCCAAACTACACATCTGCCCGAGTACCTTCGCCAATGAATAATCCAATATTGCACTATTTCACGTCGTCCGTTCGCCCATTTCCGGAATGAATATGTGCTCATAAATTCGTCCATTGTTTGGCCTAACCAGCTAAGCGCGCTGTAGGTTCTAAGAAGTAATTTCGGCTTCGATCAAATTTATGGTATTTTGGTGGTAGTTCAGAATTTACACATCGAAAAGGTGAAAATTGCGTCGCAAATTGGATTGGATTCGGTTCGGTTGCTGAAAATGTAGATGCCCGCGAGCAAAGTTTCCTCTTTGCAATCCTCACTTCCAATCGTGCGTCCCAAACGAATCGATACATGACAATAGGTGGCCGATTGGCAATACGCACTTCATTTGGGGTTCGCTTCTAATTCCCGAACTCCGACATGCAGATTTCATGACGCGGCGCCGAAATCGCTGGGGCAGTCGAGGAGAACAAATGCTTCCAATTCCGTTTGAGTGTGTTAACAGTTGCGACACGAATTGTTCAGTTGCAACCGCAAGTTGGTATAGCGCAGTTGCTATGGAAATCACATTCTTCGAAACAATTACCTACACCGTACAAACATCTCAATGCGTCGAGCAGGCACACGTGACGAAATATGTTCATTGCGATAGATGTGTAACTATGCGCGAATAATTGTTCGATATTCTTCAATGATTTGACGCTAAATCAGAGTACGATGAGGAAAATACCTCCGAGAGAAACGTGCGAAATGCTATTTATTTTTGCTTACGTAAGAAAATTTATGTCGTGCGTTACATAAATGGACTTTCACACGTCTGCGCTTAACGTTGTCATTAAAGTTTTCCACTTTTCATTCTTAAATACTAAATAAGTCCATTTCATGGTCGTACCTTGTTAATTTATTTTGGATTTTTATAATTTTTCCTTTGTGACTGAGGACAGAAACAGTAAACTTGAAGCGTTTTTATTTATTTTTTTATTTTTAAAAAGTAATGTAAAGTACGGAGCGCCACTAAAAATAAAATCGTAAAAAGCTGAATAAAAATAAACGTCTTTCAACGTTGCACTGCGTTTTCCGAGTAGATTTTGCACATGGCATGTGTTTTTTTATACATGCACTGTTCACGATCATCACGATGTTTCCTTTGCTTTTATACACGCTGGCTTATGATTGATGAAGTTTTGAATCATTGCCAAAAGCCACAAAAAAGTGTAACACGGATTTCTGCCAAGCAGGACGATCCTGTTATTTGTATGTAAATGCAAAACTCGCCTGCAAATACTATTTTTATGCTATTTTTATGTAAATTTTCCATCACTCGCTTGGTTCGCCTCGGGATCGAAAGTACTTTCGCTTCTAATTTCGAGAGTGGTCGGTTGGTGTTCGCCAATACGCTCACAGTTTCTTATTGTTAGTTAGCAATTGTTTCAATCGATTTATGATTGTTTTGCTCGTAATGAAAAGCATTGCGTCGATTGTCTCTTGTGATGTCGCCACCTCGCACACTCGTCGGCGAGCGTGTCCACTTTCGCGTCTAGTAAAACAAATAGATAATATTTTAAGCGCGCACTATGAATGAATGAATGGATTTCTACCCGACCGACAATTATTTACAGACAAGATGTGGCATTGTTTAAAGTTACAAGAATTTTGGCGAATGTGTTTTAACAACGTAACAAGTTATGCAAGGTTTCGTTTCGTTTATTTGGACAGAAATGGACGATCCGGAAATACAGGAAACGGTGGAATCAATCTTGGGCAAGGGGGTGAAGGTAGTTGATTGCGAAAAGAAGTCTTCCATCAAAGAGGAGGAAGTGTTGTACATCAATGGGGTGCCCGTGGAGCTCGAAGGCGCCGACGGATTGGCCATCAAGCAAGCGCTAATCACAGGGCAAGTGCCGCCGTGTGACTTGCTCAACGCGCTGCTTATCAACGCCGGCATCCTCAAAGCTCCCGTGAAGTTGGACACCACGTTGAACGTAAAGTCCACGACCGTGACAAAGGAGGAAGTCACGGTGTCGCGGCAGGGCAAAGTCGTCGACGAACGAAGTCGCGAAATTAAAGAGCAAAACTTCTACACGACCGCCATCACGGAGGTGTACGAACCGATCAAAATCATTCCAACCGCGGAGCTGCTCAATTCACAGTACAACGCGAAATTCGCCGAGAACGGCTACGAGACCGGTAGCGATCGGGACCATCGGAAATGCGGGAGTTACTCGAGCGCGTCCAGCTACGAATCGCAACACTCCGAGCAGTTCGAAAAGTCGAAGTCTTCGCTCAGCAAAGATTCCGGTAACTTGAGTAATTCCACCATCGGTACGATGACCAACAAAGCGGATTATACGCCCAGTTCGGCGGACTCGCTGAGTTCATTGGACGAGACCGATTTTAAACAGTGCGCGCCAGACAAATTGCACAACAGAATCAATGGGACCAACGGGTACAAGGAGTACGTGGTGAGTAGGGATGAGGGGACGGTAATGATTGTTATGTTAAGCCAATAATTTACGTCAAGGAAGCATAAAAGGAAGCGAGTCTTAGTACGACTACGAATTCCGAAAAGATATCCAAAAATAACTCTTTTAGTGTTAGGCTGGGAGTACATACTTCGGGTCGTTATTTGTAATGTGTTTGTGTGGTCTTCTATTTGCGCAACGCGGACTTACCCAAGAAAAGCACTTAGGTGTTATATCGGTTCGATAGCTAGAGAATACTAACTATAAGTTGAATAAGTAGCGTAGGTGACCTAAAATCATTTGTACTTATTTGTGATTTATTTATTTATAGCCGACCATCTTTGGGACCGTCGCTTCAGATTTGACTCCGAAGAACTGCTCCAATAGAAGGGTAACTATTCTTTTCTATAAAGGTGTGCTCGCTTAAATTGAGCCAGACGTTCATCTTCAATAACTATTATTAATTTATTGAAGGTAGTAAAGCTTCTACTTATTGTGTTAACTGCACAATTTAGTTCTGCGTGTCAATAATTCGTGCTTTTAGTCGTTACTGTTAAGTCGCGTACGTTATTCAATTCAATTTATCTACCTACGTACGTGTACATTGCACTTCCTACATGATTCCATAAGTTAGAAGACGGATACAAGTGTAGGCCTAGAACTTGACAAGCATTCACACATTCAAGTCAAGGTGACACGTCATTACAACTCTCTTTATTAATCGTTTGTTTATTCGCACGTATGAAATATATCGAACTTAATATGGTAGTCGTTGTATCGTTCTTTAACACTTTACTAATTACGACTAACCTTCTTCTAGAGCCTTCCTCAAACTCCTCAAACGAAAATATTCAACGGAGATAACGAAAATGAATCTGCTACTCAACAAGAGCATGTAAGATTTCATATTATTTTAACCATTTTTCTTTTCCGGTATATTCTATGTCGTATATCGTTGATAATTGCCGATTTCTGATTGTTCTTATTCTTCGTTTCAGGCTTTAGTATACCGCGATGGAAACTTGATATCAGGCCCATTGGAAGCCTTAATCCAACACATGGTACCCACCGATACCTATTATCCCGAACGCACTTATATTTTTGCCTTCCTCCTATCGTCGCGCCTCTTCATTAAGCCGCACGACCTCTTAGACAGGATAAGGGTCCTCTGCGAAACCCAGCAAGGTCTGGGCAGTGGCAAACCATCCACACCGGCGACGGCCCGATTCGCCGAACATCTGGTACAATTACTCGCCGAGTGGACGGAAATATTTCCGTACGACTTCCGAGACGATCGCGTGATGCAGCACGTGCGCGGCATCACCAAGCACTGCATTGATTTTAATGTTGGTCTAATGTCCCAAGTGTCGGCGCTGTCGCACAACCTTCAGCAGCGGCGGGCCGCGCTAGAGGCTTACGAGAAATCTTTGGAGGATTTGGCGGCCGTCGCCGACGAGAACTCCACAGACATTTCTGAGATGTGCCCGAATCCTGCCACGTTAGCACAACAACTCACTCACGTGGAACTCGAGCGTCTCTCGTTCATCGGGCCGGAAGAGTTTGTGCAAGCTTTCGCCAAGGAGAATCCGCATTTGGAGACTTCGTTCAAGGACATGAAAAAGACTCATAACTTGGAACAATACGTACAATGGTTCAATAGATTAAGTTATTTAGTTGCCACTCAAGTCTGCAAGGTTGGTAAACGTTGGTCTGTGTTTCTCGTATAAAGCAAACTGGTTCGGTTTTATTTCACAGTATCCCAAGAAGAAACAGAGGGTTAAAGTTGTCGAATATTGGATTGAAGTCGGACGTGAGTGTTTCAATATTGGTAACTTCAACAGCCTGATGGCTATTATTGCTGGTCTGAATTTATCTCCAATTTCAAGATTAAAGAAGACGGTAAGTTATTGATGACAAACCGCTCTCAAACAAAGGTCGTAACGGTGTTCGCTCTGTGTTACATAAAATGAGATTATCTTACAGTGGCAAAAGATACAATCCGGCAAGTTTGCTATTCTCGAACATCAAATGGATCCAAGCAGTAATTTCAGCAGCTATCGTTCCACTCTAAAGGCAGCGATGTGGCGCAGCGCCGGTGCCACCGATCAACGGCAAAGGATCGTCATTCCATTTTTCAGTCTTCTAGTCAAAGACATTTATTTTTTGAACCAAGGCTGCTCGAACAAGTAAGAACAGTTTATTTTGCAAATAATTTTCGAGATAAGACGTAATCCCCTAGCAGCTTAGTTCACAAACTTTTATTGTTCCAGATTGCCAAATGGACACATAAATTTCGACAAGTTTTGGCAACTAGCCAAACAGGTGACAGAGTTTATGGCTTGGAAAGAAGTCACATGTCCATTTGAAAAAGATCCAAAAGTGATCGCGCTTCTTCAGAACGGTCCAATATTAAACGAGAATTCCTTGGCACTTGCCAGTTTCGAATGCGAGCCTCCTGAAAACAATCAGGAAAAAGAGCGATGCAAGTTATTAAAGGCTTGAGACGCCGTTTGAACGTGAGGTACTAAAAAGATCTATTATTTTGTTAATTTATTTGGCATACACTCAGTGGTATTTGTACAAAACATGATTTACATTGTTTATTATTTATTAATTTACTGCAGCTTCTTTATTCTAAAAGAGGTTTTGTTGATAATGATAATCTATTGTATTATTATAATTTTATTGTGAACATGAATTTAATTTTTGTAGCAAAAATACTATGTATTTTTGTGCCGTGGGCCACCACAAAAAGCAGCGATATTACTAATAGTTATGTTGAATGTGATCCCTGGTTAGTTTTAAATATTTTTAATCTATAATTTAGTATTTTCGCATTTATAACGATGTACAAGTAACTCAAAGTTTCTTAAATGCGCAAAATTACTCAGTGTGATGACTTGTTTTGCCACAAATTTTTGAAGCTGTGTTTTAGTTTTAAGTTATCAAAATAATACAAAATTGATATAATGGAAGTAATGAACAACAACTAGAGGCACAAACTGACAAGATACTGGAGAGTATAACCAATTTTGAGAATGATTCAAACATACAAAATAATAGAAAGAAAAAGTATTTCTATATAGTTTTATACATTTTTGACAATTTTGTAACATTTTTATACCTCAGTGTTTTTATAAGATAACTAAGATATGTACCAGCAGTACATAAAGAAGCTTAAAGCATGAACATTAGTATTATCGTTCGTAATATCGTACCATCAGTATGCTTGCGAGTATAACAACAATTTATTGGATAATTATAATGGCGAAATTAGCTTTGTAGAAGTCTTAAGAACTCAACACTTATGTAGCACAGATTATTTTCTTGGTTATTTTATCATTTTATGAAACTGACGCGACGCCAAACAATATAATGAGTATTAACGAAATAAAAGTACTGTAATATGCTGCACAAACATTTGTAACGCTAAATAGGTGTTTGCACAAAAATGACAAGATTTATAATGGAAAACCGAAACTAAGCACATCGTAAACGAGAAGTATTCGTTTGTAAATTTTACAACACAAAAGTGAACTTGATTTTGTTAGCAAACCGTATTTATACTTACCAACGAGGAACTCATCCATTTAAATGAAAAGACTTAATTTTATCAGTATTCTAGTCATTAGTTAAGTAATAATCTACAAAAGTAAAGGAGCAGTAGCTTATTTAAATGAATGGAAACTTTCAAGAAACTACACTATTATACAACTAATTAATTATAGATAATGTAATATTAATATATGTTGTACTCATGTATCCACTCCAATATATTTAAAATATGTATTATATATCGATAGAGCGTCTGTATTGTTTTATGTGAATAATAAAAGAAAGTATTAATAATACAAATACTCGCAATTAAATTTAGTTTCCGTCCAATTTTGCCAGCATTTCATACTTATTTGTCCGTAATCAATGTAAATGGCAATATGTGGCGGAACAAATTTTGTATTTGCACTTCTATAATTTGATCAAGTTCTAACAGAGTAGATTTTTTATTTCGAAAATTATTTTGCGTGCGTTTGTGTCATCATGGCATCACAAGTAGCTAAAAGACAACTGAAAGTAGGTGAACTGTGTGCAATACGAATCATCACCAAAATCAGACATCCAAATAATACACTTTATAATAATATATCCAACCCGCAGCTCCACGCAATAGTTAATATACAACCTAATCTTCAACGCCGGAACGATTGTAATATATCACTGCTTTGTAATTTTAGTTTTATAATATACCGCATTATGCCGAGTTCGGAGCTAAGCCTACAAAGCTTTTCCGACGTTGCGACTATAATATAAAATCCGCGTTCACTTTGCCGAAATATGTATAGAAATCTGAAAATGGATAAAAGGAAATTGCATAGAAAAAAATATTAATAGTTACAATGGTTTATTCAATGACCAAATATTCTTCTTTAGTACGAACACGTATCTTAGTTTTCAACAACATTATAACAGCGTATCAGAAACATGCCTAGAACCGAACTTACAGCCGAGAGTGCAAGGTAAGTTTTAAAAGAGTAAAAAAAATATCTGAGAATGTTGAAAGCCATTTTCGATGGAATTGATAACAGCACTTTCAATATAGATTGAAGTCTACACCAGATGAGAACACCCACTGTTGGAAGCAATGGATGGAACTTCACTTTGAAAACTCCGAAGTCAACATACGGGTGATGATCCTAAATGAGTTTTAAATTACTGCAATAATATCGAGTCAAGGCGTGACGTCGAGAAATAAAATCAATTCCAGTTCAAATTCAGTATGACGAAGCTCAAAGAATCCTCTTCATGCTTACCAAAGAACTTATGCAAGAAAGAGTCGTAATAACTTGACAAGGGGACAGTAGGAATGTCAAAATAACATTGATAAATGTAGCAAAAACGAGTCACTGCAATAGCACTGAAAACAGGGATGCTTTACAATTTCATATTTCAGATACTCCCAGAGAATTTACGTCAACAGTTTATTTAATCAAATTTAAAGAATGGAACGATGTTCTATGATTGATTTGCGATGAAAAAATATGTCACTTTGAATAATTCGTTTACAATCATCCAGATGCAGTATTCCTATGTGTTCAATTTTAACTTTTCGTTTGTTCTACTTTGTAACAAATATCAAAGAACATCACTAAACAATATTTATAAAAACATCTAAATGCCAGCTCGTAAATGTCGGTAGATTGACTAGTCGTAAGCAAATGACACTTGTTACAGTAGTTACAATTACCTTTTTGTAATTTGCTTAACGACCATCGCTCAAAAGAAACGGTGGCAACGCGTGTCCATAGTTATACACTAAATAGAATCATACAAGTCCGGCTCATATTTACACCTTAAAATATAATCAAATGGTAGTGTAAAGAGACACGAGGCTCGTCAAGACCGATTGCGCGGATTGCCACCCCAAAAATAATACAATTAAATAAAACATTTCAACAATAGCTTGCTTTTGTTAACGATGGCTGCATACTACGATGAAATACGCATTTTACGACATTCGTCGGAAATTGCTTCTCTATTATTATTTACAATTCGAACACACATTACTCTCCAATCCTTTTCGTTCCAATTTGATGTTTTCATGCTTCTTCAATATTGCAATATTGCAGCTGTTGGTCGGTATTTACAAACAAAAAGATGGTATTAATGCGTAGCATTGGTAGGAATCATTTTCGAAAACCGAAAAAATGGTTATGAAAGTTATAATAGTAGTTTATAGTACATCTGCGTCTGATGTTCAATTTCGTGTTTCAGTTATGATGTTCAAACTAGCTTATTTTTACTAAAAACACACACACACACAACTTATCCGATAATAATTCCGACGCCCAAACGAAAATGACCCTTGCTATGATTCAATAGCCCACTCAAAGCCAGCGTAAACGGTAACGGGTTCAATTTCTTCTCCAAGACGGCACCGACGGTCCAATTCGAATCAACATGACCTGCAATCAACCCGTATTTTCCAAGTGTACAATCAATAATCAAATACTTTTAAAAACTATATTACCTTTGAACACCACATCACTCTTTGGCAAGTCTACTTGGTAGCCTATTGACGCGACGGCTTCTTGCATGCGGTGGTTTGCCTCCAGTTCGACGCCAATTTGCAATTGTTTGCTGGCTTTTTGGTAATAACACAAATGGATGCCAGAAACGCCTAATGTTCCAGAGCACTGATAATCATCTGTTGCATACCTACAATACAAATTAAACAATATCAGTTTACCCAGATAATCTTTCGTCATTTTTTGATTTTCTCCATATATGTCTGAGCGTGGGATCTTCAAAGTAAAAAGAGAGTGTGAAGGCAAAAATAGAGAAGTAGGAAAAAAAAACAGAATGAGAAAACCGGAGGGTGAGAGAGCACAAACCAGATAACAAACCCAACTAAACTGGATATAAAGATTTATAAAACCTGTATTTTTTGAAGTCACCTTAATTTTGTGATATAATGTTCCAAAATTAATTAACTGAAGGTGTTGTCAAATTTAAAGATAACTCACATTAAAAGTAACAGAACAGGACAAATAAAGCATTGCAATGCCTACTTCAACAACAAACCAAAATAGAGCATATATAATTAATTAGACTTACTTGGCTGCAAGACTAAGAAGTGCAATCTCTCCACCAGGAATAGAGGGTCCTCTTTGGTATGCCAACTCAGAACCTAATGCCAAACGACTAGTAACTGCTTGCAGATAATGTAAAACAACCACACCCGAACCATTGATAATATCTGGATTAGCCACAGTCATACTGGCAGTATAGTCACAGCCTTTGTAATTCATGGTCAACTGCCCCACTGTAAACTTCCCGTTTTGTACCTAAACAAATGCAAAACAAACATGTTTTAATCTTTTTGAATGAAGATTGAACATAAAAGCTTGTTTCAACCTAAAACTAAATAGAATAACAATAACCTGAGCGCCAAATTTAGCCTGTAGGGGCGGCATCAGTTGATGAATGATAGTAGCATTCAGATTTCCAGTGGGATCAATATCGCCCAGCATGATGGGATAAGCTTCACTGGGTGAGAGTTGTTTAGTGCCAACATAAGTAGCGCCAAAGCGATAGCCACTGGGCGTCACAGAGCTCATATTTATCGTGTGCGATATTTGAAAATGATTGCTCAGTCCTCGGGTCAACATAATGCGGGCCCCGTCGAAGCATGTTGGAAAAATATCTGAAAACACAGAAAGATTATTGAGGTTATGTACGAGTTGAACTGTACGTTTAGTCGTACGGCATAACTGAAAATGACCAAACAAGGCATAGCCGACGTTCGCTACTCACTTTTACACTTAGAATGAATTTCTTCTAATGGCCCGGGGTTCTCCACTTCCTCGACGTACGTCTGGGGAGCTTTCTTCTGAGGCGGCGGTGGGCATGGCGGTGGCGGAGCAGAGTAGGCATGCACGTTTCCCATTCTGTTTGTGTTGGCTAAATTCGATTTCCCTGCGAATTCTTCACTCGGCCGTCTTATTTACACCTGATTCCAGCGATGCTGATCTATGCGCACATGGGTCTCGGTATCTATACAGATCGATAACTATAGGTAATGCAGAAAGTCACACATTTTGATAAATTTTTATCTGACAGATGTAAATAGATGTGTGTATGGATCGCTGCCGGCAACTTTGATCGTCTACAATCAGAGAGCGCTACGGTCGACGGAAAAAAATTTTGCTTTGCGTCGCGTGGACGAACGCGTACAAGAACAGTAGATAAAATGTATATGAGAAGTGGTTAAATTTGTCGTGTATATTTGCGCACGAGTCACAGCACGGTTTCGAATGAAATGTGTACTGTCATGACAGGAATTTCAATTGGACTCTATGGAAATATTCGATTGTAAAATTGTCAGTTGTAAAAGTACTGCCAACTAAAGTGACTGTCTGTCAACGTATTTGCGAAACCTTTCAAAGATTCATTAGAATCTTTTCCAAATTCTGCATTGTGCTTCTCTAACATGCCACCATATTACAATCTCACATTTACCGTACTAGTTTTACTTATTACTCCATTAAATTGCTAAGTACTCACGGATTAAAGGCTTCGACGAGGCCGGGATGAATTAACTTCTTTCTTGATATAAATGACTATTATTGACAGACAATTTGAAAACCAAAGCACTGCAACAAACGAAATTAAAACAAAAGAAGAAAGAATTAAATAATCGAAAAATTGACAATCAAATTCGAAATTAGAGTTGCAGGTTTTGCTCAACGGATTGTTTTCTTGCTAAACTCTAATACTTCTCTTCTCTTAAAACAATGCAAATATCTAGCAGCATGTATCACATGTGAAACAACATTTCTCTATATTTGTTAAAAATATATAGAGTTATTATTCAACACTTTGCCAACAATCGCATTTTACAATAATATTTTCTCGATATTTAACCTGGTTTGATTCTGCAATTTCATTTTTAACATCTCTCCTTAGCATTACTCACCAATGTGGAAATGCAGACGTAGAATGCCACGACCGTCAGTGCAACAAAGAACAATGCTCGAATGCATTTGGCACAATAAAAACAATAAATGCAAGCCCACACAACTCAGCAACAGTTGCTGGAAATATATTCTAGGAATAATGTTTCAAACTGGACAATGCCTTAAATATTCGGAATCAAAATATATAACTGTAATTGTAATATCGTCCCGGAATACTCGTACGACATCGTCGGGCAAGCTTAGCAACTGTGACAATTTGCCATGATCGATGCCGTATTCGGTGCCGCCGAGCGCGTTGCGCATCAAGTGCGTAGCGGCGTTCGTGTCCTTCGGTTTCGTCTTCAGCCCCTCCTTGCGCTGAAGCAGCATTTCGTCGATGTCGGACAGTTTCATGTTCTTGCGAGGCAGCTTCAGCGGACTGAGCGTGACTTTGCCGCTCATGTGTTCGCCAACAAGACGCACCACCTGCAAGGGGGAGATGCAGTCCCACAAGCCGTCCGTGGCGAGCACAAGGAATTTGTCTCGCGGCGTGAGTCTGTGATAACTAACGTCCGGTCGGCTCGTCAGATAAGGAGGAGTGTAGTAGTTCGGAGGAATCATGTGCTCGCCAAAGTGTTTCGCCACCACGTTGCGCATGATGTCCTTGCTCCACTTGTAACGATAATCGCCAAGTGCTCGCAAGGGCGCCAGCTGCCCCAGCAGTCTTTCCATTTTAATCACCGTGTTGCTTTCGTTGTACGGATGTTCATTTATAATGCGTTCGACCTCTTCGCGGTTGTCGGTGTTATGTTCATTCGTCAGCTTCTTCGCCACCCAGGAATTTGTTTCAGTCCGGACCCCTAAGCGTTTACAATAAATAAGTAATCGCCCCTGAATAATATGATTAAGTACATTACCCACGACTGCGCAACAATCGCCCACGTTCGCAACGTGCAAATGCGGACCGTCGATGTGTGCAACACACGCCACGGCGCCACTCATGGCCACAGCCATAGTCTTCAAATTTATTTTACCTTCTACCCGCGTCAAGGCTTCAGTGGATAAATCTTCGTCGAGACGCATGAACGCCGTTTCCAGAGCTTTTGTCATATCAAAATGTGGCTTATCCGCCTGTTGAAAACATGACACAATAAAGACGTTTGCTCTAGATTGAATAATTAGTTCGCGAAGACTCACCATGGATAATTCTGCAATAAAGGTCTCAAAACTAGCCCGGTATATATCACGCACGTCATCTACGAATTGAACCTTATCGTTATATGATTTGTAGAGGTCCATGGATGATTTATTGTCCGCAATGGCCTGATGGCACTCTTCCAATTTGTCAGGTGGCAGAAGACATGCCGTGATGTAGCGAAAGAGACGTTTCGCTAAAACTTGAGCGCAAGCACCTCCACCATGTCCATCGAAGATTCCAACTAATAATCCTAAAAAACCAAAGAAACAGATTTAAACAAAATTTACAAGCAGAATTATCAATATAAGTATTCAATTTTACCTGTAGTTTGCAGGCATGATGCTTCTGCACGTGTATCTTCCATGGGATTATTTGATGCCAATTGATTGGAATCGTACGATTTGACACTGCTGCCTGGCGAAAATTCATGATTATATTCGTTTGTTCTTAGTATTAAATCCACCTGAAACAAATTTGATTGTTGTATTACTATTTTCTTAACAATAGCGGATTTAGCAGGTATACAGTTTAAAATTATTTTAAGATGATATTGTAAGTTATTGAAAAATATGAAAATATTTACATGAAGAGACAAGAACTAACAGAACCACACTAATAATTTCACAATTAATATATTGTAATTGTATAAAATTAATTTAAAACAGAACGTTCAACTTCACCCAATTTTGTTAGTAACAAACGGACCTCAAATAGTTGCTGCATGCTTATTATATACTCTCTGATATTACTCAATTAACAACATCAAATCATCAACATCAACACCATATTATTTGAGTTTAACGCATTTATAAATTCACGAAACTAAAGTTTATATTTTTAAAATATCAATGTTTTCAACATTATTTATGATACATAATAATATCAGGCACAAAAAACCTTACAAATCGAAGGATTCGTGCAAATTGTCTTTGTTCAACCAAAATATTGGAATCAATAAACAACATTCTGTCCAAATAATTCTCACAATGTGCACAATATTAACAGGAGAATAAAGCACAGCAATGCTCTCGGGTGGTAGCAAATAATGCCCTTGACACACTTTGAGGAAGTGCTACAAGTGCGGTACGTAAACAACTGTTCGAGATAATTTGACTGATAAAATTGTGGTTGGAAACGCTATATATAACGCTGAATATAATATAGCCCCCAACGACTATTGCATCTGAGTCAAGATCATAATGTAAGTACAATTGATAAAATTTTAATCGGAGTCTGCGATGTTCATGTTAAAAAATAAATAGTTTCTAATATAAACAACTCAGCATAAAATGTAAAAAAAAAACATAACTAACCAGTTTGAGATTATCCCGATTTCATTTGCACATGTGCTACAGAGCACTTTCTGATTGTGACCATCACTTTCCCAATTACATGTGTCAATGCAAGTCTGTGAATCCTGAAAAATTTTAAACATAATGAAGTGTGGCTGTTTGTATGGCTCTTCATTTATAAAATCACAATACTATGATGTTTTTGATAATTTTATATAATTCATTTCATTTGAATTTTAGTGGGTTTAAAATTGTGCATCCTTCTGACTCGAAAATAGCACAATCCTTAATTTCCAGAATGCTATAAATTCCGTTAGCATTGATTAGCAAAATTTAGCAAAGTTTATTAATATTTGAAACACAGAAAATTTGACTTTGCTATTGTAAACAACTAGAATCTTCTAATTAGTATTTTAACCACTTCATATTAAATTAAGAAATATCAACTTCCAAATCTATTTAATGTATAATATAATAATTAGTTTGTTGTTGCAAATTGCAAATTTTAAATAATTCATAAGGAAATGTAGAAAACGGAGAAAAATTTCAAATAAATTGCGAGCTGATTTCAAAATTATACGGCAAGTGTATCCTTGACATTGAATTTTGGCAATTCACCAATATTTTATCAAAGAAACTTGTTTATTATATATCACGTAAAAAACACGTATTCAAAATTTAAAAATAATATCATTAACAGCAATCCTTTAGAGCAATTAATATTATGTGAATCATAACCGATATATTTGAGGAGAATATAACGCATTTTTATATTTTATTTTCAAATTCCTCGTACAATATAGGCAACCCATTATACATCACAGACAACCAAGCGCCCCAACGTTTATGTAATAAAATTATTAAGCAACCAGAGATAACATGTTTATGATACGTGTGGCAAAACATTATCTACGCCACTCTAAATGTAAACTTTATTCGATGCTATGATATAACTCTGATGTCACAGGCCTAAAGAGTATAATTAAACATGCAACAAAATGAAAAATGCAATGTGGAAGCTGTTATCTTCGCAACTAGCAAAAAGCACTTAAAAATAACATAGACATAAAATAAGCACTCACCTCCTGTGGTGACAATTTAGCATATGATGATCTAGACTCTTTGGAACTGTGATATCTTCGATAATATAACCTATATTGAAATTTGTATTCATATTGACTAGTAGAGTTATTGGCGTGTGGTATATTTAATCCGGCGTGAATTGGACTATAATTCCGCCTGCTGCCATGCTTATAGCTGGAGGTCCATTGCAACGCACTTTTCTTGAGTAACTTGACCAAAGGATGACTCCTGCATACGACGACCATTCTTATAAGATTTGCGAGGCTTCACCGAACGGCGAGACCAAACGAAGAAATTTGTGTGGCAGGCTCATCCGAACACTGAGTATTTGTTTATGGAGCTGTTCTTTGGCTAACATTTGTGCTTGCAAACGATGGTTCGATATCTATTTTGGTCATTTCAAAATGTGCACATTGACATTTTTACGCGGCCGAACGACATTTTGCAGGTTCGCTCGTGCGACTGCTGTTTGACGCTAGACGACTGTCAACCCCAGCAAGACGCACGCCTTTCGAATCGTCATTAACAATTATTTATCAATAATATCTTGCGTTTGACAATCATAACAAATAACAACCGCGCATCAAATTGTTTTTGTTGATATTTTATATAAATTCAAGTTCAGTAAAATGGTATCAGAAAGCGCATCTTAATAAGGTATCACCAGAGAGTATATAATGTATATAATCTATATGAGTGCTGATGCTTATGGAGCCACTCGTTTCGATGAAATAGTCTTTTACGGCATGTGAGCTAAAATGGCTTGCAAAGTTTGTCAGTTTTTATACTTTTTCTAAACGTGTCTTAAAGAATCTGCTGCAACACGCGTTCTGGCAAAGCTAGTTTCCGGATTGTCAGTTATTTGGTTTTTCTTTAAAATAATTTACCCTCGTATTTCCATTGAAAGTGTGTCAAAATAGCCCCCAAAACGTATAATAACACGCGCTTTAAAAAGATAGTTTTGTAATATTCACTTTTTTTGCAGTAGAAGTGTCGTTTTTTTACGTTTGACTAATTTATTCTCGAATTTCAATTGAAAGTGGGTCAAAATAGCTCTCAAAATTGACAAAATTTTGTACTTTTGCATAACATTCCATGCAAAATCGCCTATAACACACGTGGAGCAGATAATTTTGCAATTTTTATGTCATTGCGTAGTAGCCAGGTAGGTTTTTCAATTTTAGTACGACTTATTCCTAAATTTTTTTTTATCGAAAGTGGGTGCTCTTAAATATCTCACATTTTTGTCACTTTCAATGCCAGTGACGGCGCGTGCGGTACAGGTTCACGCCACGCACGTGCAAACGAAGTGTGGTTCGATTCGGCTTTGTTCGGCACTGCGCAGCGCGCACTCCGCTCATAGACAACATACTAGTATGTTGTCTATGACTCCGCTCGGCTTGATTCGGTCGGCTCGGTCAGCTCGGTCGGCTCCGCCGCATACGAGGCGAACGAAGCGTATCGATATATATCGAGTCGATATATTTTGGAAATATTGTTATCGATATATAATTAATTGGAAGAAAATATCGATATCTCGATATATTGCGCTCAATTTTAAATAGAATACGATATTGTCAAGAATTGATTCTTTGTGGATTTTTATATTTTGCCATTTTTTGAAAAAGAGAGAAGAGGTACCTCTTCTCTCATTCACCAAAAATCGAATGCAATGTTAAATCAGTCAAACATTATCGCAACTAATATTAACTCTAGACAAAATTGCTTAGTACCATTCGAATCAACGTTCAATTCTGCGTCGATTACGCTAGTTTCATTGGATTTTTATATTTTGCCA
>JAODGE020008827.1:0-14056 GCA_027574965.2 Ecitophya simulans
CAACAAAAAGAACAGAAGAAACACAAAAAAACGGAAACGAACCGGAAGAGATCAGAACCATAAAGACCTATGGGAAGTTCACCTTTGGATTAAATTAAAGGGCTGATGCTGACGGGGGGGGGGACTGACCTTTCCCAGTTTTGCACGAGCACGTGCAAGCTATTCAATTGCCACTGTATGTCTGTGCCCGTGCTTTGAGGAATACGCACCGCTCACATACACTTGGGTAGTTTCAATGAAGTCTTGTAGTCAAAGGGTCGTAGATGCCCCGACGGCTTTCGCCTTCGTCCGGCTCACTTTTTTTTTCCTTCCGGCGTCTTCCTCTATTACGCACGTAATTATAGTCGCATTGCCCTGATAGTCCTTTTTTATTTTTGAGTGTGCATCTTTGCTCCTCGCGTGTGCTTTACAGTTAGGGGGTGGGTGGGGTTGCCGTCTCTCCTTTTTTTTTTGTGTTTACAAGATTAGTTTTCAATCTTTCCCCCCTAGCTCTCCCCACTCCACCATGCGGCCTATCATAAAAGGCCATACGTATGTTGCTCAGATTTTTATTATTATTTGCAGAGGCATAAAAGGTACATATATTGACATATATGCTTTTTGTTTACATATATAGATGTGGCAATAGAGCTGATACCAGTGAACTTGTGTTGCACACCAGTTTTCTAAAATTGGTGGTTTACGTATGTGCCCCTTTTCTTTTTCCTTTGGCTTCTCGGTCTGCGTTACTAACCGAAGTCCATAATGCTCACCGCCAGGATGAGGTGTATTCATACACACACACACACACACGCATTCCACGCACACTGACACAAGACAATAAGAATAGGGTTAAGGGCATCGCCAAGCACACAGTTCATTCCCCCTCCCCCCCTTTCCTCTTCATGCCATGCAATACATGAAGGAGCACCCGCGTTTTATTTTTTGTTACTTTTGCACCCCCTCCAATTTCTTCCCCCTTTCTTTACCTGTCCCCCCCTTTTCTTTTTTTCTTTTCGAAAAAAAAAAGAATTCAACATTTTGTCGAGCCTCGATGTTTGCTCTGCTGCGCACTTGACGGATGAAAAAATTGCGGATTTACACCGAATAGTATTGAGTGAACGCATACCTAATGCGAAAAGGAAAAAAAATACACACATACACAGAAAAAAAGAAATAACTGTTTCCGTCACGTTCAATCAAATTTACTTCGTTCCAGTGTTTATTAAGATCTATCTGTTCTCTTTGTTCACGTATGGGCTTTCTGGTATGCATGACCGCCCTGCGGTCCGCCACATATATATATATATAAATGTCGCTATCTATATAGAAGAAAAGGGGGAAAGAATGGATGTGAACAATACTAAGAAAAGAAACTCTCTCCTTCTGGTATGTGAGCAACATATCTTCTAGAGCAGCCATCGTGGAAAAAAAAAACACTACCACCACCACTACACACTGTGATTTGGCTATAGCCATACTCAGTTCTTCCCCTTTCATCCTGCCTTAACGGCGGGGTTGCCGAGGAAGAGATAAGGGGCCCGAGCCTTCAGTGTGTGAGCGCGTGTCCGGGCGTGTTGTATGCTACCACATAGGGAAGGGTGCCCTCTACACGACGTCACTGCCTACGTTGACGTGCAAGCCCTTGACTGTCGCGCTACCCCCCTCCTCCCCTTCCTGCTTCCTCATTTTTTTTTCTGTTTCTTCACTGTACTTCATCAATCTTTCGTACAGGGACAACAGAATCAATCAATTGCAAATAGTAATAACAACCATCAGTTAAGAGGCCCGATCTTTTTCTATTCCTGCGCATAAGCAACAGCAAAAAAAAAAGGAAATACACAGAAGTCCACGACTCTACTCAACACATTCTTTTGTAGGGTGCATAAGCATGCTAACAAAGAGTCAGGCGGTTACAGCCGCCTCTGGCGCTCCCCACTGTATTTCAGACAGTACCTACAGCCTCGGCTCCACTAGCTGCGCTGTGTGTGGAAGAATGCTCCCCCTCACCGTTGCTAATTCCCGTGGGGAAACTTGCGTGCACTGTGGCACCGTACATGAGGCGGAGGCTCACCATCAGTCCGGGCAGGCACGGCGCTGCACGCACAACACCAGCGCCGCCGCGCTCTTCACTCCGGAAGAGGTACGGGCAGCTCTTGCGTATGTCGGGACGGTCACCCGCGGCTCATCGGGTGGGGCCCAGTCTGGGGGAAGCGGGGCACAGCGGGCGGGGGCCACTGCGGTGGATAATCGTGTGATAGAGGAGGGCTTCTGTGAGACGTGCGGCGTGCACAGACCCTGCAAGACGTTTGCTAGGCAGACCCGCAGCGCCGATGAGGGCCAAACTATCTTCTTCCAGTGCACCGTGTGCTCCTCGGAGTGGCAGCAGAACTCGTAAGGCTCGTTGCCCCCTTTGTGTGAAGGCTGCGCACTTTATGGTGGCGGTGTAGGATTGGGTGCGCGGGCTAAGCACACAGCGTCACTGAGGAGATAGGGGGGGGGGCGTGAGCAACTATAACAATGGACGTGCCAAGGTGGAGACGATGCTGTGTGCGTCTGTGTGCACTCTCTCTATATATTTTTTCCTGCTATCCGGTCGCGGTGCGAGGAGGTCCCCCCCCTCCCCCACTTTGCCACTGCTGCACAATCACGCTAAATCTAATTGCATCATAGTAATGATAATCTTTAACTGTCACCAAAGGGAACAAGAAAAAGAAAAAACGTGTCCGCCTCTGTCTTCAGCACACACACATACACACACACACACATACGCAGGGATGACTCATATGAAGTTGAGCTATGCGTACATAAGGAGCGACTGTGCTTCTTTCACGGTCTCTAGCGTGGGCTTCCAGCTACCTATATGCACACACGCACACATGAAGCAGCTAACTTATTTCTGCACCTCTTTCCTCTTTTTTTTTCTGTTCTACTCTAGTAAAAACAAAAAAGGGGAGCGATACTCTGCACAGTGGGGCAGTGCGAGACCACAGAGGGCACACGGAAAACAGACAAGCACAAAGAGAAAAAAAAGAGTACCATAGCACGAAGAGAAAGAGAGAAAGAGCATCACCACGCTCGCTCTCACTTTCTCTCTCCCCCCATCCCATTTCTTCTAGAACCCATGTCGACTACCATAGACACAACAGGGACGCTCCGCAGTGCCAAGGACATGGCCCCCCGCAAGCCACCTGCGCACAACAGCCCACAGCTATCCGCGGGACCAACCCGTGGCGGGGTCAGAGCCACTGGCACCTCTCTCAGCTCCCGCAGGGACGATGCCGCCGGCACTGCAATGACCACAGAGGAGACTGGCAATGCGGAGGGAAAGGGGAGCAGCTCCACGATGATGGCGGCAGCCCATCTGCTGAGCCTGGGCCAGCTGGACTTTGTCCCCAAACTAGACTTCGTCGCTACCAACCGCGTGGTCGCGGTGGTGGAGAAGGCCGTTGAGAGACTGCAGCTGCTCAGTCTGCTCGACGCCACGGGGCCCTCTGCGGACGCTGAGGAGGGGCGCGCTGCTGCAGCGGCGGCGGCGAGACGGGCGGCGGACGCCGACAACATCACTGCCAATATGATTGGGACCCGCCGCACCGGCACCACGCGTGGCGCAGCAACCTTCGAGGGCTCCCAGCACGCTGCCGCCATGAGGAAAACTGCACCTGCGGTGACTGCCGCTCTCATGGCGATCGCCAACACGGAGGGCCGTGGGCGGGCGACGGTGGCGGAGCTGCTAGGTGATCAGCAGCGCTTGGAGCGGCGTTATGGGGAGCTACTGCAGGAGACAAAGAAAGTGCGTGCCCCGGCGACCGAGCCGTCACTGGACCCACAGTGCTTTACAGCTACCCGAAACCCGCAGCAGGCCGCCCTATTACACGAGCTCAAGTTGGTCTCAGCGAAGCTGCGGGAACACAACAAGATACTCTGCACCCAGCTCAAAGATAATCCTAACGACGCAGACAACTGGAACAAGATCTCGAACGAGCGCAAGGAGCTGATCACACTGTTGCAGGGCACCATTGCGGAACTCACCACTGGATACCAGGAGGCACGGCGAAGCAAGCACGACGGCACGGGCAACACTCAGGATAGTTACAAGAAAGGCAACCCAAGCTTCAACAGCACCCTCAAGCGCACAAGCAGTGCGCGCTCCGTCACCTCAAACCATAACCGCCCCAGCCCCACTGGCGCCGCCAGTGAGACCGACAGCCAGTCCACCGCGCCGCTGCTGCGCCGCTTCGGTAGCACACAGCAGATGCGCAAGACCGCGAAGGAGAGTGCGCCAAGCTCCCGCATACCCCTCACTTCAACGTACGACCGCTTTGCTCGCAAGATTGTGCAGGAGCAAGCGGCGCAGCGATGGGCGGATGCGCTGGTGAAGAAGGAGAAGGAGCTCAACCAGAATGTAAAACAACTCCAGAGTGATTTGCTGATGGAGCGCGGGATGAAGGAGCGGGAGCTTGCGGGGCGGCGGGAGAGGGCTGGGCAGCTGCGCGTGCAGCTCCGCGAACTGAAGCGCCGCCTGAAGGAGCGCAGCGACGAGGCCAAGGCACAGGTTGAGGCAGCCACGGAGGGCCTGCAGCGGCAGGCAGCCGATGAGGACAGGGAGGTGACGGAGGGGATGCTGCGGAACCAACAGCTCCTGCAGAGCGAAGACCGTGCATTCGACCTCTTCGCGAACCACCTGAAGGAGCGCGCTGGGGTCATGGACTCCCTCGCTGCTGAGTGGGACCGGAAGAACCAACTGGAGATCAAGCGCATGGAGATGGGACGCATTGATGCGGAGCAGACCAGGCAACAGTGCTCGGAGCGACTCACAGAGTGCCAGAACGAGGAGGTGACCCAGCTCGAGCACAAGGAGGAGCGCGATCTGCAGAAGAAGGCCGAAGAGGATGCACTCCTTGCCGCGGAGAAGAAGCGGCAGGACGAGTACCTGGCAGCGTCGACGCTGGAGTCCGCCATCAAGGCCATGTTTTCTCGTCAGGCCATCGCAAAGTTGAAGAAGGGAAGCAAAAAGGGAAGCAAAAAGAAAAAGTCTGAGTGAGGCAGCTGTGAGGAGTCCTCTAGACCGCGTGATCGTGTCTGAATGGATGCACGGCGATGGGGACACCGACGGACATCACTTCTTCAATTTGTACATGGGGCCATGGCTGAAGCACATATGCAAGCACGCACATGTGTGCGTGTGTGTGCACCGCGGATACCATACCTACAATGCCGATTCACATGTATATATATATACGTATCTCAACGCCAACTTGGAGCAAGCAAATGCAAGGTGGATAGGGAGGAGGAAGAAGGATGGGGATAAAACCCACCCAATGCACACACACACATACTGCTGGCTTAGGATTCGTCTGCGCCGGTATTCCTCCTGCATCTCCACAACCCCCTCGACGCGGGCTTGAGGAGGGGTCTCACACACTGCCGCTCCGGAGCTGAACAATCAAAAAACTACTCTGCCGATGCCATCCACTCCCTGTCTCCCTCTCCCCCACCTCCCATACTATTTCGCCCTTGAAGCCGACCCCAAAACTGCAGGACACGTGTTGGGTGACGGCATTATATACGTACATACATATATATATATATATGTATATGTATTTATAAATCAGGAAGGATAAGCCAAATGGCTAAGAGGGCTCGTGAACACACCCGGGCAGCGAGGACCACGACGCGCAGACGTTCCGGCACGGCCGCGGAGCCAGTGAGGGCGGCAGCGATGAGCTCAGGCTCCGCGCTAGAGACAACAGCCAGGTTGTTTCTTGGCGAGGTGCTTCGCCCTGGCGACGGCACGACTGTCAAGAAAGACACTGGGGAGCTGCTGAACAGGGTCGCGGGGGTGGTGGAGCGGCAGAGGAGGAAGAAGAGCGCCGTGGCGAAGTCCAGTCCGCGCACTGTCACCAGCGCTCCCTACCCCGTCCCCCTGGAGGATGGCGACGCGGAGGATGAGGAGGTGTCGAGGCTGGTGTTGCAAGAGGCGTCGGCATTTCTGCGTCACCTGTCCCCCTCCGCGCGGCGGGAGTTGTGGGACTGCCGTGATGTGGCTCGGGGAGAGAAGAAGTACAAGGAAGAGGGCGCGGGGGGTAATAGCGACGCGGTTAAAGGCGACCGTCGTCTTCCACCTAGCAGTCGCAGCCGCGTCTCAGTAGATATCAGTGAGTTGGAGCGCACCTCGACAGCCAGCAGTGAGCCATCATGGATTGTGGAGAGCGACGACACCTCCAGTGACGAGGAGGACAATAGCGCCACGGAAGTGGGGCTCACTGACCGCCCCCGTGGAAAGGCCCGCGGTGGCTCTCTCTTCACAGGTGATGATGATATGTGGGATGACGATGATGATTACTAAAATGCACCACGCAATCTGTTTTTGTTTTCTGTCTGTGCGTGCAGGTGTGGCTGCCTATTAGGTTTGGAGGAAATGGTGAAAGCAGTACATCAGCATATGGACAATTACAGTGTGGGCACGTCGCCTTCTGCGTTACTTGCACATGAACACACGAACACGCACACGTAAACGTGGGCACCAACGCTTTGATGCACCCAGGCGCCACTGTATGTGCGCTCCACTTCTCACCATTGCATTCTTATAACTCCCCTTCCCCTTGGGCTTCTCCAGTCCACACAATGCCCTTCCATCACTCCCAATCTCCTCATTCGCGCCCACGCTCTGAACCGTCGTCGTGCACGCACGTTCGTATAGACACACGAAGAACCTAAGGTTAATCAAACATTCTACTTACAAAAACAACCCACTCACACTACATCATAACGCAGAGAACCATGTCCGTTCTCACTGTCAACAACTTCCGGAAGCTCTCCGTGACCAACCTTACGAAGAACTTTGCTAAGGCGACACAGGTCGTGAGTGCTAAGCTACCGGCTGAAAGTGCCAGCGTCAAATGTTTACGTGAAGGTGCTGTATGCTGGCATTAACGCTACTGACATAAATATCACCAATGGGGCCTACAATTTTGGAGGGACTCCGCCGTTTGACTGCGGACTGGAGTTTTTGGGCACCGTTGAGAAAGTTGGCAAGGAAGTGTCAAACCTCAAAGTTGGCGATTCTGTGGTTGCGCTTTGGTTCGGATCGTTCGCGGAGTTTGTCTCGGTCCCTGCTGACAAGTGTATGGTGGTGCCGGAGCTGAAGCCGGAGTACCTCAGCCTCCCTCTGAGCGGTATCACAGCCGCCGCTGCCCTCGGGGAGGTGGCGCTGCCAAAGAAGGGCGAGGTTGCGCTGGTGACCGCTGCCGCTGGTGGCACTGGCCAGTTTGCTGTGCAACTGCTGAAGAACGTTAACGGCTGCAAGGTGATCGGCACCTGCTCTTCCCCCGACAAGGCCGAATTGCTCCAGTCATTTGGGTGCGACCATGTGATCAACTACAAGACCGACGACGTGGACACGAAGCTGAAGGAGTACGCGCCTAAGGGCTTGGATGCGGTGTATGAGTGTGTCGGTGGTGAGCTCTTCAACACCGCGGTCCAGAACATCGCTACTCACGGGCGCGTGGTGATCATTGGCGCCATCTCCAGCTACGTCTCTGGCAAGTCTCCTGAGTGGAAGCACCCATCCGGTGAGTCGATGATGACCCATCTGCTGCTGAACTCCGCCTCTGTGCGTGGGTTCTTCCTGTTTGATTTTGCTTCCATCCACGGCAAGTACATGGAGCAGCTGCTGTCAGAGGCCAAGAAGGGCACCCTGCAGATGACGCTGGACAAGACCCCATTCAGCGGCATCGAGCATGTCACAGACGCTGTGGACCACCTCTACACCGGCAAGAGTTATGGCAAGGTGGTGGTCAAGCTGCAGTAGGCGTGAAGGCTGTGTGTGTGTGCGTGTGCACTCAAGACTGCCATGTGAGTCACTGCTCCATTCTTATGCGCGCACCTAGTGCCGACTGAGATGGGTCAGCAGCTCAGTAATGCTCACGTATGTGTGCCCTCCAGCAAAGAAAGCAAAGCAAGCAATAGCACCTTTGCCTCTGTGTTGCGGGCGGCACTGTTGAATTTACATATACATGCAGTCATATCATGAGCCGACTTGCTGTGCTCTAACTATTACTATTATTATTATTTGTGTTTTGTTTATTTTTTATTGACCCCTTACCCTCCTTGTTATTATACATATCCTATTTTATTATTGGACATGATCAGAGGCCTTCTCTCTGGCCGCGTGCTCTCTTGTGTGCTGCGGTGAGGGGTACATTAACGCGCAGTTGGCGTGTGCCTCATCTGCGTGGATTCCTCCGCCTGCAGACCCCCCTTTGCTGTATATGTGACTGTATCATACCACAAGTCAGCGGGGGGGGGACGAGGGGTGAGCCAGAGCGACATCTTGAGTTCTTTTTGTCCCGCTGTTAAGGCCGATTGACCAGATGTAACGCCTAGTTTCTAAATCGTTTTCGTTCAACGGTGTTAGTGCTGTTATTTCTTTTTATTTTTATATTTTGATTTCTTCTGTTTATTCCAACAAGTAAGCACCGCAGTTGGGGGGATTTGGAGAGCGAATGGGGAGGGCCGGGAGCGACGGGTGACGTATGCACCTCTGCTTTTTCAGCGAATAGATATATTAAAGGAGACCTTTCTTCTCTGTGCGCCTGTGCTGTGCTTTTCTCTTTATACACTCTCACTCTCCATGCTTTCCTTTTTTCGGGTTTCTTTTTTTGAGCTGTGACTCTTGAATTTCTTCGAATTGGTGATTGACCACATAGGAACATCGACACCAACGAGGATGGAGATCACAGTAGCAATGGCTGAGTTTCATAATTTCTTTGGGTCTGCGCATGCAGCTGCGCTTGCCATTGGCCATCACTCCGCCGAGCTCTCTGCGGTGTGTATCGGTAGTGTGATTGCCTTTGTCATCGCAAAGCGGTACATCTCACAGGCGGCACAGGTGCTGCTACAGCGGAACGTGTTTGGGATTGACATCAACAAAACAACGGCGGAGCAGCGGAGCGAGCTGGCCGATAGGCGGAGGACCGGGCGGCTGAGCGACAAGGAGTTAAAGAAGCACGCAGTGCCCGAGTCCTTGGGCATTGTGGTTGGTGCCGTTTACTTGTCTGTCGTGATGATCCTCATCCTCGTACTTGGTGTCGACATCTCGGAGCTGTCGGGCCCACTAATGACAATCACAGTGATGCTACTGCTGGGCTTTGTCGACGACGTGCTGGACGTGCGCTGGCGACACAAGATCTTTCTCTCGGCGATGGGCTCGCTGCCGTTGATAATGACTTACGATGGCAGTTTGTCTGTTCTCGTACCTCCTGCACTCCTGCGTCTTGTTGGCTACAATGCCGGGGGCGCAGCCGCCACGGGCGCACTCCATACTGGGGGCTTCAGCTTGGCGCAGTGGATGCGTGATCGTGCAGTGCTCAGCGAGGGCGGCGGCTATCTTGTGCTATATCTGGGGCCCCTCTATCTGGTGTATCTCTCGATGCTGTGTATCTTCTGCACCAATAGCATCAACATCCTGGCCGGTGTGAATGGTGTGGAGGTGGGGCAGAGCATAGTGATCGCGATCGCCTGTGTTGTTTACAACTTACTGCAGCTGCGGCTCGAGTTGGTGCTGGACAAAGACTACCAGCAGAACAGTCCGGGGCTTTCTGCGAACCATCAGATCCGAGCTCTGCTCCTCCTCTGCCCCTTCATTGGCGTCAGTGCCGCGTTGTGGCTGTTCAACAAGTACCCCGCGAAGGTATTCGTGGGGGATAGCTACACCTACTTTGCTGGCACGGTCCTAGCCGTGGCTGGCGTCACTGGGGTATACAGCAAGACGCTGTTGCTTTTTTTTGCCCCTCAGCTCATCAACTTTGTGATCTCGCTTCCACAGCTCTTCAACATTGTCCATTGCCCGCGGCACCGCGTACCGACCTGGGACCCCAAGCGCAATGTTCTGTGCAACAGCCACAACTACACGCTTCTTAATCTCATACTATTTTTCACTGGCGACCTTCCCGAGCGAGACCTGACGTTGTGTGTGCTCGCCTTCCAGGCGATTACGTGCGTGATGGGCTTCTTCATACGATACCTCCTCGCATCATGGATGTACGAGATCGTTCAGTAGATTGTGGGTAGGGTGTAGAGTGTGTGTGTATGTTGGGGGAGAGTGGAAATGGGTAGCAGCCGCTCCGGTGGAAAGTGAGGAGAAGGGTTGCGAGCAGCAATAGAAAAGAAACAGGTTTTACGCAGCCACGCACTCCCACATTCACCTAGAAGAATTTATCAACGTGAGAAGGTTCCTGATGAGCGGTCGCAGCGGCGTGACCCCCCTCCTCCTTTTACTCCTTTTCCCCCATTGTCTATTTTTAGCACAGTACCATCATTTGCGGCAATATCAAGTGTGTGCTGAATATGAACACGCGCCAAGATAGACGTAACTCTACGCTTCCATGACAATTTTCAATGTTTTTCATGTTTGTCATCCCCTTCTTCCATGGGAGAACGGTTGCGTGTGCGTGTGTACTGAATGCACTTCCCTTTCGTGCATATTCTTTGACTGCACACAGATGATCCACTCCTATCCCCCCTCCTCCATTTCACTTGTGTATTGGAGGTGACCATCCTTTCATCGACACATCGTAGACATACGCAAATCCATACATTGATACATACACAAAAAACCTCGAGCGACTGGTTGTGCCAAGGACCCGGGTTATTTTTGCTTTGCCTGTAGCGGGCAGAGGTAGTGGTGTGGCGTTTAGCATATTTGTATGTCTGTCTCTGCATCAGTTGGAGGCCAGGGTGGCAGTGGCGCTGCCTCCGCTGGGACGGTGACGACCACCAGTGCCTCTGTCACCTCGCATGCTGACGAGGGGGCATTTAACTCTTATCACTTCAGCGCCTTTGTGGCGATGGAGGTTCCCGTCACGATTGTGCCGCGGTTCTCGATGGCGCGGGTGCTGTGTCTGGGGGGGACGTATGGTCCTTTTGCTCCCAACTACCCACTAGAGGTGCCGCTGTGGCTGGCAGTGCGTCTGCGTCAGACCGACACCTGCACCATCGCGCTCCCACCGTACCTGCGCATAGACTTCCTCGCCGATGTCGTAGAGCGAGAGAGAGCGGATGATAGGAACCTCGAGGCATTGCCATTCTTCTTTTTCGAGGTCTCAAAAAAGATGTGCGAGGTCGCTGGAGACGATGTGCCAAGCGTTGCCGAGGCTGTGCGTCTGGTGCAGGAGATTAAGTCCCTGCGCCAGCGGAAGCTACAGCGGAGCATGGCCGTGTTTGAGGCAGAGGGATCGCCCATGTTCATCCCTGGCATTAAACTAACCAATATTGTCTCCAATGAGTTACACTATCTGCGCTATAGCTTCGCAGTGGTGCTGAGGCAGGCCTGTGACATGGATGACCGCCGCCGCCAGCTCCTCCAGATGCCAGCCACCATTACCCCAGCATCATTCATCACACCGGCGCGATACTCCACAGTGGAGCGGGCGGGCGCCTTTTCTGATGTCAATGGACCCGGAGTCCCCACTCCGAGCGCGGCCTTAAGCACGGACACTGGCACCCCGGGCACTGGGGTCGGTACGGAAGCGCCGAGCAGTCAGACCACCGCTGCCACAGCAATCACCGCGTCAGAGGCGGGCCTCGTGCAACCCCCCTTGAAGAAGCGTAGGACACTGCGCCAAACATAGAGTTTTCGTGCAGGAGGGCAAGGATGGACCGGGGAAGAGAGGGAGGCGTGGACCTCCCTGCTCACCGTTCCTACCTGTATTGCTTCATAGCCCATCCCTTGCAATTCACATGATGCTGTTAACGTGTGTGTGTGCATGTGCATTCATTGCACTGACTATCCACATAGGCACACTTTACGCAGGCATTTTTTTCCTTTTGAGAGAAAACAACATCATCAGAGAAAGGCTCTTTGTATGAGAGGCCGGCGACATCGACCTCCTCTCATACAAAGAGAAACACAGACACACACACACGCTTCAGGGCGGCCTAATAAATGCCAATAGAACTGTACCCTTAAGCGTGGAGCACGTTGCTGAGTCTTCCTTCTCACTTTCCTCTGGCCTCGACTCCTCACCGGATTTTTGTTTTCTTGATTTCCTAAATGAGTGCATGCGTGGGGTCTATTTAAAAAAGGTTAATCCCCCCCCCCCATATACACACAAAGGGCAGACTTGGTGTCTGATCCTCTCTCATTTCATTATTCATCAAAAGAGCATTTTTCATCTCTTGACAGGCAGACTCCAATAGAGAAGGGGTAGTTTTCAGTTTATTTTACACATACAAGATAGTATAGAATAGCAAGCAAATACTCACACGGTAGAACAAAGAATATATAAATATATATATATATATTTATAAGCCACCAAAAGAGCTCAAAGAAGTGGAATACATATATATAGGTCATTACAGCCCACACATACACACACACACACACACAAAGAAACAGTGCTTTGAGAAGGGCAATAGATAACATATAATCCCATTACCAGCACGAAGCAAGGTAGTGCGGCGTGGCGAGAGGGGGGCAGCGAGGAGAATTCGTGTGCCTGATCTCTACTACATAGTTGATATATACACGCCCGAGATTCTCTTTCTTTCGGTCACCAACCATGCAGGGACGAAAACTCAAGCAGAGGTTGCTGTCTAACCCGGTCATCCAGGCGCATTCCCGATCGCTAGAGATATGCATACACTTGAAGGATATTCAACGATACCCCGGAGACACCCTTCGTGGCGTTGTGCAGCTGGAGCTATTCGAGCCACTCAAGATAAATTCTGTGGAGGTGCGCATTGTTGGAGAGGAGTACTCCTTCATTGGGGGAACGCTAGGAGGCTTCAATCCAGAGGCCCGACAGACTACGTACTACAGGCAGTATGTAGCGGTGCTTGGTACCACCCGTGAGTCGCAGGGGACGTCGGGCAAGCATGCCTCCTCCTTTGGTTTCCGTCCCACCACAAAGAGTTCGAGCGCCTCCGTGCTGACACAGCGGTCCTCCGCAATGGACCGATTCCACCCCACAGTAGACTTGGTTCAGGGTGATGATGGCGATGGCCGCCCCTCACTCGCATCGGCAGGGAGTGCGAGCGTAATGAACTCCAGCGTGCTCCCTGGTCAGTCCGCCACACACCTCCTCCCTGGCACCTACACTTACCCTTTTGAGGTGCTACTCCCGGACTCCCTCCCCCCCACCCAAACCATCTCCAAGCCGGGGCGGTGTTTGGCAAAGATGGGCTACGCCGTCTCAGCCACAGCCACCTTCAAGCACAGCCGAGTGCGGGCCCCGGAGGCGGTGTTATCTGTACTCCCGCTCCCTGTACAGTTGCAGCGCTGGATTGAAATGCATGGGCGGGGGTCAGCGGTGACTGGAAGTGACAGCGATCAGGACGCTATGCAAACCAGTGGCACAGTGGCCACTAATGGTCGGAAGCAGGATGGCGGCGAGCACACTGTGGCACTTCGGCGCCGTCTTGATCACGTGAACATACTGGCCACAGACAGCAACAGCGGCGCTGAGGACAGAGCCCCGCAGGAGATGGTGGAGCCCAGGGCGGTCGCAAGCCCGAAGGAGACCGAGGTGAGCGCGGAGCCGAAGGAGATTGAGAAGGCGCCCGAGGTTGCAGAAAAGCAGATCAAGGATGATGAAGGTCAGCGCCGTCTGAGTCACGCTGTGAGAAGGGGTGTCACTGTAGTCAATGAAGGCGGCACTGACGATGCTGATCGTGCAGCAAAGACTAATGAAAAGGTGAGCAGCGGGGTCGCTGATGATACAGATGCCGCCTCATCACGGAGGCAGCAGCCGAAAGAGCGTGCGGGGAAGGGTCGCGACTGCCAGCTGCTGGAGAGTGCGGTAGCGCAATTGGACTCCGTCGACACCAACGGCAGTACCAGTCATCATAAGGGACGCAATAGGGGTGATAATGCAATGATGAGCTCATCCATCCCGAGCCCAGTCGCTGCTGGGCTGATCTGCCCTCCACAGGTGGAGAAGTTCCGGCTGTCCCTGCGGAGCAGCTTCATGCACACCGGCAAGGTGTCGGTGCAGGTGACGGTGGATCGCCCGATACTGGTACGTGGAAAGACCCAGGTTGGCGTAGGCGCCATGATCGATAACCAGCGCGGAGG
>JAODGE020008851.1:0-14719 GCA_027574965.2 Ecitophya simulans
AAACAATGATTCGGTAATGACCATAATTATTTATACCTACATATTCGTGACAGATGCACGAATAGGGAATAAATTGAAACTACTTATTAGAGTTGCGAATTGTTTCATTGCAATCATTTGTGATCGAAAACCTATTATTAGTTTTCCAACTTGTACAGCAGTGTAATTTAGTGAATAAAGTGCACTTTTTTTCACTGCTCGCCGTCACAGCGCGTCTATCACGTCCCTCTCTCCGGTCTTTTCGCTGATATGAGTGCACGAGCATCGAAATATTGCGACGCGGCAGCGTTTTATATAAATACCAGATTCATATAGTGCATTTAGTTGTCGTTGATTTGCACGCCGAAAAAGCGTTGTTTGCGCTCGTGCTTCGAAGCTGCACTGATGCATCGAAACGACTTCCTTTACGCGCTGGTTGCATAACAGCGCGTGTTGCAAACAACGTATTTTCTTCGCGCGCAAATCAATAACAACTAAATATACTGTATGACTTTGATATTTATGTGTGGATGATAATGATATGCATGCACACGACGAGCGCAGCGCTGTCGATCGCGTGCTCGATGCACACGCATATCAACGAAAATATGAGCGAGAGCAGTGAAAACCAGTTCACTTTTTTCAACTGGGGGCAGTGAAAAAATCCGCAGCAAAAAAAGTACTGTTTTACGCACTGCTAGCGCTGAAAATAAGACTGTTTTTAGTGCGCAAGTAGAAAAAAATACTGTTCTGCGAGTGTTAGGAATAATGTGTGTCAGGTGAAGTTACCAGGCCAACGTTACGTTTTTGCGGTTTAACGGCTTCCGCAACGAATGTGTCAGTGGTGATTTATCGATCAGTTGGTTGATCTGAAAGCTAACTTAAGGTAATTTGAACCTATTAGTTTAATAAACCTTGTATAATCAATTATAACCACGTCACGATGTAGTAAATGCTCGTAAACCTTTACAAGAGGGGGTCAACGTTGCCTAAGATATCGATTAATGTTTAAACTTTTGCTAAAATTGATCAAACGTATGTAGTTAACTACTGATAAACTAGGTTAGTATATGATTTTTGTGAACATTTCACCGTTATTTTATAATACAGGGGGACCTAGATGAATTGATCAAATATTTGTACAATTAATAGATATGAATACTTAAAAACCAGGAGCTGATTGACGCAAATTACCTCGCAAAAAATTAACGTGTAATTATTTAACGAAGGTGATACTGACTATCAAGGTAACACATGAACTTAAAGCTCAGAAACTCGCTCGGTACGATTTGCATTATTGAATGCATTGGAATACTATTTACACGCTTCTGATTTCAAGGATTTATTCACTTCGCAATTAAAATACATTACGTACAACTTGGAAGTGAATGAGACATTTGGGTACTCACAACAAGATAGACTTTCTATTGCAGTTTTACGTGCAACACATCCACCTCAACGATCTTTTTTTTTGTTCAACTATTCACCGTGCGAAATAAAAGTGATTTTGCACGCCACGCACGAAACTTAAAAGTGTGTAATCGATAATCAGCGAACAAATCTAGAAAAGTTAGAAAGTTAGTTCATTGGCGACACGGTCGACTCGTTAATATAAGAATGAAAGAAAACGACAGGAAGGAACATAATTTAAGCGCCTGGGATTATGAAGTGTGTTGTTTGAAAATTAATTCGAAATATATTCCGACCACTCCCCGCACTCACTTTTCCATCAAATTATGCAGGCTTGTGCGAAATTATCGGCATTGACTTTTACAATGTGGTTCAAAAAATATTTGCTAGTAACATTTTCCCAGCTAATTGTCACTTATAACCAGCAATTTGCAATGGAACATAGTAATGCTGACGCATTTAACCACGTACGAAATAATGAAGGTTGCTCATTTATAGTTAAATGAGGTATTTAATCATTCTCGGTGCGAGTACCAGATATTGGATATTCTTTGGATATCAAATCTAAACGCATAATTATTTTTGTCAGCCCTCATCGGCAAAACAAGCACAGCTTTCACTCACTTCCGACTAATTGCATTGGTATTTTTCTCTGTTATTATGCATTGGGACATACAGGCATGGCTTTGTGATCGTTGATCCGACTGTCTTCTCATGAGTGGATAATTAGTTTCTATTCGAAAGAATTCACAACTAAGCCAAGCATAATAAAGCGAAATGTAAAAAACACCAAATCATTGCTGTAAAATCCGAGAGTTAACCATTAGCTTTGGACGGTAATTAATATTGAGGGTAGTGCTAATTTGATCAATTATAGTTAGGTATTTCTTGCTTGTCTGATGTTAACCAACCTTGGGTATTATACGTTTTACAGCTTTGCGCTTCACTCTTTTTGTTTCGACCGAAAAAGGAACGGAAGAGAGTCCTAATTTCATCAATATCTTAATTTAATGCGCAACGCGAGTTTTTCCACAATTGTGACAACGTCGAATGAGAAAACAGAGAGAAAATTGAGAGAAATTATGGCTAATTGCATATGACTAATTTCAGTTTCCCAAGGTTCGCATCATTGTGCAAAGCACAAAAGCATTTCGTAATGGTTGCGTTTGAATAGTTACGCGCTCGTTATTTATGAAGTAAAATGTATGCATTTGCATATCGACGTTTTTCAATCTGCATTTCGATGAGTTAATTGCCGTACTATTCCATATCTTCTATCAAAATAAGTTGCGGTGTCGGGCCTAGTCACGCGATCGAAATCCCAAATTGATTTGTGATGTGATAGATTGACTAATATTATGTGTATGAAGGAGTTTCGTAATTATTAAGTGAAATTCGTGCAGCTTTGAATGTTTTTGCTATCATTTGAACTATATAGTTGTGCGTGCATATGTAAATATTCTCAATACATCATTACACATAATTTCTGTGCCAATATAGTTCATTAGTCTTCCAACTCTCACCAATTATTGTCCCATGATTTAAGGAAATCTAACTATGCCAATCACACGAATTAATAGGAGGTAATAAATATCTTTTTGTACTAAAACGTACATCTATTAATTAAATGCACTCATCGATTTGTATCTCAAGTGGTCTGAGAGTTTCCGCGTTAAACGCACGAAAATGCAATTGATGCACGAATATCATTCCAGCGCACATTGGCGACGTTGCGTAAGTGAAAACACGTATTTTTGAGTAATCCTTGCACAAGTTAGGAGTTGGAGGTCCGACCAGCTTAATTGCAAGAATTTATTGTAGAAACTTTTTTATTCTTCGCACGCAATGCGTGTGATTGTGCGCACGACTAAATGGTAATAAAACTGGTGCGCACCGTAAGCAATTCAGCGTTATTAGCAATGGTTAGACGTGAGCTTGTTACAGTCGAGAGTTCTTTTTTTTTAGTTACGAATTGCCACTTATTACCTGTTAGACATTAAGGAACCGCTTTAAAGTTACAAGTAAACATTACAGCTAATTGTAAGTATGAGTAAATCAAAGTTTATTATTTGCAATGGTTGTTGTTGTTAAGTTTGCAACAACCACGTTGGTACGATTATCATCAAACCACTTCAATCGCGCATTTGTTTTGATGTGTTTACTGGTGTTATTTATCGCTTATTGTTAGACTCGGTTAATAATTACTTGCAATTTTTAAATGTTGGTCATGCAAAAGCTTAATTTGCTTGTTAGAAATTGTTTCTGACCTTCTTTCGAGACACCAACATCTTTGGAATGGACTGGCCATTAGTTAATTTTTAATTAGACGATTTTTTGGAGTTGGAATCCCTCACAATTTTTATTATGCAATGTCACTAGGACTAGACAAATTGCAAATTAATTGTCTCAATTAATTTGATTATGGTTTTAATTAATTTTTTTGTTAACTTTTATAAAAGCGCACTTAAATAATCACTACGTGGGCAATAGACATTAACATTCTCAGCATTGAATAGTAGTTTTTTCTAATATTGGTTAAATTTGTTAATTGATGGTCCCGCTAAATTCTGTAATAGAACTTTATATAACCCATTAACGTTTTTAAGGTTAATTTAAGCTTGTAATTTCCGACTCATAACTAATGTTTGAAAAATAATTGTAAAAATAGAATAGCTGAAAAAATTGTGGTTAAGGTGCCTTAACCATATATGTGTTATTCCATCCTTGTCTAGGGGAGTGCTAACCGTCTCTCCTTTCATACAACACGGCTGCTTGTAATACTCCACATAGTTATATAGTGAGCACCGCATTCAATTCGTATCTGAGAAACTTTGAAATCAATTTATTTTTGGAGCGTTGTTTATTAACAAAATTGAGTTTTCTTTAAACCATCGCAAATATAAGGTTATTTATGATGCTATTGTAGAAATTTTTTTAATTACTTAACAATTATTAAGATGTTACGAATTCTAATTGCACGTTGGTAATCGCACTTCCTTTCACGTTAATTGTGTTAGTAATGGCATGTTGTAAATTGCGCAACTGTTATTTCGGATAAACTGCTTTAATATATGCAAATCAATTCGGTAAACACTGCAACTGATGGAAACTAATTGTTTACTTCAAGGTTAAACTTATCCAGCGATATGCAATTGGTGTCATAAAAAGCTATTTCGCTAGCTACTATTTTTATTTATTTATCATTATTCTGTTTTCTTGCAGGAACTAAACAAATTCTGCACAATATTAGCGGACAGTTCAATGCGGGGACATTGGTGGCGATAATGGGTCCTTCGGGCGCAGGCAAAAGCACCTTACTAAACATTTTAGCTGCGTATAAGTGAGTTCTTTGTTGTAATTAATTTAATCCATGCCTATACGTCCTATAACACATACTCAATTGAAGCTCGCGTGAATCATGACTTTAAAATATTAATTTATTTTAATGTCACGCAAATTAAATAATTGCACGAAACAAATACTTGACTAAAATGGGTGCACATTTTAACGTATGAAATAATATGTGCAACATATAATTAATTTCCGCATTTTTAACACGCAAACGAGAAATAAAGTGAAACTGAAACCTATTTTTAAATCGAGTTCAATGCCGGCGTTCAGTGACATCTTATCGATATTTACGACGTTGTATTAGAGTGGCTGAGTGGCCTAACAAGGTTTCTTTTTCAATTTGTCGCGTTTTATGTAAAATTCTTTGGTGTCTTAAGCACGTTCTCGCGATTGCATGTGTCAGCTGGGCGTAAGAGGTCGAAAGGTTGGAGCAATCCAATTCCAGCAGAGATTCTGCGTTATTTTGGCGGACGCCCACAGAGGAAAGGCCGCACTTAAGGTGGGAATGATCGGAGATAAAGCCGAAAGGGGTCATTTGGTGGGACCTGTGTCACTATTAGTTATTTTTGGATGCTCAAAGTACATTGAGCATACGATAATCTCTACCAGTTAATAACAAAATCGTTAAACTTGAGTGCGGCGGAAAATTACAATCTTTTTTGTGCAATCTGGAATGCTGCAACAAGCGCGTCGCTTCTGTGAAAAGAGTTAAGGAATAAGAGAAAAACAACAGGTTCCTTATAAGGAACTAGTTTCTTGAGATAGTTCTTGGACGAACCTGTTCAATAGTTTTTTATTTTTTTTTAATTTCCTTGTTTAATTGACTGAGCCCTCATACCACCACGTATGGCCCCTCAAGGTTTTCCAGTAATCCTTGAGACCGTCTCAAATACCTATATCTTCGCACGCACAGGAACGTAAATGCAAACGAAGGCAAACGAGTATAGTGAACGAATTGCAAGTGCACTGTTGCGAATTATAAAGAATTCTGATGATAATAATAATAATAATAAGTATATTTAGCACACGGCTGGCCATCAACCAATTCAGCCGTTACTAGACGTTTTTGCAAAAAAAGAAGTGATACAAATTATTCTCGATACAACATGATAAAAAATTGTTATGATCTTATATTTACAGTATAATGTAAGCAAATGTACAGAGTTGTTGGCGGAATTCTTATATTTTTGTTGTAATTTAATAAGTTCTTCATTTTTTTGTCAAAATATTAAGAATTACGGGAAGTTAAGTAGATTGTGTCTGACTAATACAAAGTAGGCAACACACAATGCATCAAATAACAAATCAACAAAATGCGCTCATGAAAGTTGTCTAACTCCCATCCTAAAACGGCTTATTGAACTGTAACATTTGGAAAAAATGCGCGTATTAATGATAATGAAAAGTGGGCACGAAAATGGTTAAAAAGTCACGTCGTCTTCACGCGATAAATTCGATTTTAGATGCATTTTATTGCATCCGAAGAAACGGTCAAACTTTCTTTCACTCTGAGTATTCCGCAAGTGAAATATGCGCTTACTCTGATACGTTTGCCGCCCCGAAAACATCGTCAGCCATCGACCATAAATTATCTTACAATGTGTACGGCATTTACGATACTTTCTAGTTATTTCGGCGACGACGCCGATTTGCGCGCGAAATTGCTTCCCGACTCAGCCGTATCATTACACAGTCAAGAACTTTTAATCAATGTTATTAATTCGTCACGTATGACATGAATTACGGTCGAAATTAATTATCCAAACTAAAAATAATGAAATGCGAATAACTTTGTTGCAACACTGCGCCGGGCGCAGGAAGTCTGAACGTCGAAATTTGATTGAACGCGCTTATATTATTTCTATTTAATTAGGAATCGGAGCGCCAAAAATAATTAATAAAGAGTTCAAACGCACAGTGAAACCAATTTATCCTCACTCCAACTTTAGGAATGTGTTAGTAGTGTATTGTTTCATGCACTTGTATAAGAAAACATATAATATATAACAAAATGGTAGCTTAAGTGGTCAGCAACGAGACGAGACACGGCGCGAGCGCATTTGGATTCGGCAAGATGTCTGAAAGTTTGAATTATGCTCCAGTTGGCAGTTTATAATTTTCTTACTTTCCGCCCGCGTAATTATAGTTTGTGCGTCATATATCATTTTAGCTTCACATTGTGCGCAAAACACGGAATGGGAATTACGCATGACGAGAATCACGAGATGCGCATGCGCCCGAGTTAACGCGATATTTAACGACCACACGCGAGCGTAACCAGCGCACGAAGATTTCAAACGTAACTGCCGCAATTATTTTATTTCACTAATAACCAATTGACTTATTACTGCGTTCGCCTTATATAATGGTCTGGGGGCAAGGCAATTACAGCCATTTAATTATCCACTCCGATAAAATTGCACGTGGCGATAGTTGAGCGCACGTTTATGTGGAAACTACTGCAAAAGGCTTCTGACTAATAATGCACTTTAATCAGGCGGTGGCGCGGGGCTCGAAATATTTGCGCACACGTTTGCGCCGACGATTTGGACATACTTAATCATCACCGGCTGCGAATTACTCAAACGATTGCAGCGCCGCGTGCGCCAAGCAGACTAAGAGTGATTGTCTGCTACTTTGCGATTTTTTCCTTATTTGACGTGGTTTTGCGACACAGTGCGGCCGCACGAGTAAAAGTCGATCGATTGTGCGCACCGTCTATCATTTTCTAGAAATTATTGCTATCATTAGGAAATTGTCAGAACTGGTCATACACGTAGTAACAGTTAATAAATTAAACGTTTCTACCATTAAAGCGTATTAATTGCGCGAATTTCTAACCAATTTTGAGGTTAATTTATAGGTTAGTGTCGTAGTTTTAGCCTAGGTTAGGTTAAAATGAAAAGGAGGAAACAAATAGAAATTCGCAATGGAACTTTAAATGCTTGTTGTGTCGATTTTGCAATTTCGACGTGAATATTGAGCTCGTTGACAATTTTAAAAATTTACCAGCGGCAACTAAACTATTAGCATTTAACGCGCATGTTTCGAGTCCAAAGTAGCATTCCAATTTGCTTAGAATATATAATATTTAATAATATTTAAACCATGCACATCGACTAACTATTTACAAAGCATTTTTTCTTTCGTGTTTTCTTCCGCCAATCACTCTTTTGGCGTCAAAATAATAAATACGAAAGCACCGAAACCGAAAAAAAATTAAACCGGCGCTTAATATTAAGGTGAATGTTAAATATAATTTTTTAAACGTCGAAAATTTTCGATTAACCGACGGATTATAATACAAAGTTAAAAAATTAACTCCAATTTGGTTCCGTACGTTGGACAGGAAGAAAAAGCGCCTTAATAAATAATATTCTGTCATGCTTTCGACAATTTTAAGCTAAACTAATTGAATTTTATCCGAACATAATCAAAATGAGGTCTCCGCACGAGTTTGCAAACATTAAGCACCGCCAAACGTTTCAAAAACATTTTAATATTTACAAAAGAAATTTATTGGTTTCTTGGTGTAACGCTACATTTTAGAATGGCCGGCGCTCCGGTGATATTAGGGTAATAAAAAATCGCGTAATTTAATATAAAGCCCGATAAAGCGTGAATGAACGCGTGCTAAATGTCAGGTAATTTATGTGTAAACGCTGGCAGTGCGTTTAGCAGTCGTAAAATGAAAGATCTGCGGGCGCAATTAACGTTGGAATTGATTGGAGTTTGTGGATTTGTGGGCACCAGTAATTAATTCGGCGTTGTAAAACCGCGGGGAAAGTTGGGAATGAGGTGATAAGATGGCGTGTTTGTTGTAGAATTTCTGGTTCCACGGGCACCGTGCTAATCAACAACGAGCCGCGGAACGTGCGCAATTTTCGCAAAATGTCGCGATACATAATGCAAGAAGACGTTCTGCAACCGCTGCTCACCGTTAAGGAACTGATGACGATTGCGGCGGATCTGAAGCTCGGCAGTCACACGACGACCGAATACAAACAACCCGTTGTAAGTACTCTAGAGCAGAAAATGGCCAATGTGGTGCGCGTCGAGAACGAAGTTGATTACTCATTCATTAACGCATTGGGTCAGTCTAGAGGTCATTACTTACTAGTTGCATGACAAATGACGTGAAATATCATTGCTTTGATCACATTTAATTTAACGCGGAACACAAGTCAGAATATAATTAATAAACCAAATCGTAATTATGTTTTCGTACGTCAAATTAAAAATGATATATGCATATAATATTGCATTTTTGCAATTATTCTGGGTATGCTTAATTTTTATTGCGTTGTTATATCCTCATATTTTATCATGCACGCATAACATGTTTTCGTGTGTTATGTTTTTAGATAGAGGAAATTCTCGATTTGTTAAGCCTAACAAAAGCACAGAACACCAGAACGGAGTTGCTTTCGGGCGGCGAAAAGAAACGCCTTTCCATCGCACTGGAACTCATCAACAATCCGCCCGTCCTGTTTCTCGATGAACCAACAACGTGAGTCTAAAAACACAGTTTTTTGCTGGCCTGTAAAGTGGCTTGCTGCAAATCACAAAATAATAACGGAATTGCCCAACATTGGGTCGTAACTTGTAACCTTGACTTTTTGTACAGAATTAGAACAATGCGAAAGAACCGGCCAAAACTCATTACGAGTCTGTCTGCACTGTCTGTGATGTAATTGTGGTCGGTGCGATTGCGAAAAAGGTGACCACCATAGCGATTGCATGGTTTACATGTGTTACCATGCGTCGCGCGTCGTCCAAATGTTTCGAGAAACACATCGACGTTTGTTTAATTATGCATCACGCTGTTTAGCATTCAAACGATTTCCGATATTGCATGTGTTGGGCACAATTAAAAATGCAGTTGAAAATCATTCTGTCATATGTCATCGGACACGTGTGCTGCGAAAACAATAATCAACGCGAAGTTTAAGGCAGGTGTCACTTATAATGGTTTTTAAGTATAGGTATTTGTTCGTAAGATGTCCGTCTGCATGTTTGCATGCATAATTGAAGTAGAATATACGTCAGCCATCTGCAACAAAATAAAACTTGCATTGACGTTGTTGGTTTTCCAATCACAGACCACAATGAACATCACCGCAGAGATTAATATTCATATTCTATCGAGTTCCCACTCGACATTCCCGCTCGACAACAAATAAAGCGCTAAACGCCATAACAAAGCGTCGACGACGTCGGCGTCGTTATTGAATGCAAATAATGGTCCACATCGCGAACGCATCTCGCGCTTTCGCTTTCGGCGCGTCATCTTCTGCGTTTGGTTTTCCAGCGGCTTGGACGACATGTCCAGCCATCAATGCGTGCAGCTCCTGAAAACGTTGGCCGCCGGCGGCCGAACGATCATTTGCTCCATTCACACGCCGAGCGCGAAACTGTTCGCCACCTTCGACAACGTCTACGTCCTGGCGAACGGCTACTGCGCGTATCAAGGATATGGACCGGACGTCGTGCAATACCTCGTCAACGTCGGCCTGCAATGTCCGAAGCATTTCAATCCGGCAGACTTCAGTAATCGCGTCTTTATGCAAACCGTAATTTCGCATTAAAACGCTGCTCTGTTTCAGTCATCGAAGTGTGCAGCGGCGATTATGGCGATCATTCCGGCGCGTTAATCAATGAATCGGATAATGGACGAAGCATCGCGTACTACAAGCGGAACATCCTCACAGATAACATTTCAAACGTCATTGGCCGGAACAAAGAATGCGACGGCGTCGACGATAATCCTTATAGAAGCACGACAAAGCCGCTGGCACGAACGTCTCTGTTTTTGCAGTTTTGGATCTTATTGAAGAGGATGTGGTTGCAAATGTATCGTGATAATGTAACTATCAACCAACACGAAACGAACAATCAATGTTTGCTAATTGACGCTTCTTCTAGGGTTTTATAATTCTACGTTTAATAGTTACGTTATTCATAGCATTAATAATGGGAAATTTGTTCCTGGGAATGGGAAGAGACGGATCGAAAACGATTTTCATTTTTGGCTTCTACTACATGGTCACTATCATGTATCTCTACATACCAATGATACCAGTGTTATATTCGTGTAAGTCGGCTGCCCTTGAATGAATTGTAAATGCTCGCATACATTTGATGCGTAAATGATTGTTTGCAGTTCCATTGGAGATACAGATGGTGAAACGAGAGACTTTCAATAAATGGTACCAAATCACGCCGTATTTCCTAGCGCTGACTCTGTCGACGATTCCAATGACGTTGGTCGCCGGTGCAATCTTTCTACCCATCGCTTTCGCGCTAATCGATCAGCCGATGGACCTAGATAGGATGATGCAGTTTTACTTCGTGTGCATGCTTACAGCTTTAGTGTCCGAATCGATCGGACTTGTGATATCTACGCATCTGAACGTTGTGGTAAGTTGCGATCCCAAAGCCGCGTCGTCGACTGACTTGCCGGTCGTTTTGCCCGCAGAATTCGATGTTCGTGGGTCCCGTCGTGGCGGTACCATTGATGCTCCTCGCGGTACACGGCATGGGCTATGGTCTGAGCGTCCAGATACCCTTTTTCATGCAAGTGTTGATGCACTTCAGTTACTTACGCTACGCGCTGGAAGGCCTCATGGCCTGCATGGTGCGCAACCGCGAAGTGCTCAACTGTCCCGAGAGCGAAGAGCTGTGTCTCTTCCGAAACCTGGACGACTTTTCCGTGTTCATCAACGTCCCAGTCGACAGATACTGGATAGACGTGGCCGCGTTAGTCGCCATGATCGTTTTCTTTCGATGCGTGTGTCTGTACCTCCTCATGCAACGCCTGCGACCGAGCAAGGCGTTCCGGACGTTCAAGTTTCTGCTGAAAACCGTGCTCAGTCAACTGAGCGAGTGATAGCGTCATGTTTGTACATGTTTTGATTATTGTTGATCACTATGATGGAATATACCTCAGTTCCAAGCGCGTCTTACGCTAGCTTAAGTTTCAACGTGTTGGTATGCTTTATTTATTACAATGTACATATGAGAAATTACGGAATTTATGATGCACTATTTTTATAAATACAATTTACATCTACTTAATATAAATGTAGGAATCAATTGTATTGAACTACGCCCAGTACTGAAATGCGCTTAAAGAATGACATGCTGGTGAAAGTGAAAGTGACGTGTTACTGGTATTTAATGTGACCTGGAAGGGCCCAAAGCTGTAAAACCGCGAGCTATTAATGCGCTGAAGTCAACACCAAAATGAGCCAACATTCCATATTAATATGTAGGAATTTACATCCATGCAAGACTCATTATACCTACTAACTTTATTCGTGGTATGTTTTATATATTTCACTTTGCAGTTTCATAAATTCATTAATAAATGTTTATAGCAATTGAAATAAGAACCATGAAGTACATGTATCTAATAGTTGACTTGTTGACGGAAGTGCGGCTGGAATTTGTTGGCCTTCACGCCTAGACGCATGCTCAACCTGGAATGCATCCTCTTCATGTAGTGTATGTCTCTGGCCCTCCTATGAACAAAAATTGCGCAATTAGTGTTTAAAAATTAACCGGATAGCCAAAGATAATGGATAATAAATGAATACCGTGCTGATGCTTCTTGTTGGGCTGGTGACCATCCCAAGGCCCTATACGTAGCTAACACTTTGTGCAACTTCTTGTGACTCTTATCAACAAGTACAACAGCTCGGTTTGGATCAATACTCTGTTTATAATATCTCATCAAGCTCCTATGCCCAATGACAGCCCCAGAGGGCAAAACCAATTGATACTCATTGCCTTCCAACTCAGGCACATCGACCTCTGCATCAGCACTCACTCCATCCTCTTGCGCATCTGGATATGATGTAGAATAATCATAAAAATCAGCATATTCAGCCAATGTGATGCCCTCGTGTAACATCTTTGTGTGTCCCTTGGTAATCATGTGCCGTCTAGCAGAGACAGCTGAATGATAAGTCTTGCCTTTTTCATTGCACCAGAGACACATGAATCCATGCTCAACTTTCTGTGCCAGATACTCAATCAATCCTTTGATGTCGACGCAGAATTCCACGTCAGGTACAAAGAATGTGTGTGCCTCAGACATGTGCTGCAAATTTTTCACCAGATTTCTGCTATGATGCTGGCAGAACAAACAATTTCTGATGTCAACATCAGTTTCATCCAGTTCCCATTCATCAGAATCAACCTCTTCTACATCTTCATCATGAGACATTGCATCTTTGACAGACTGTGCATTTTTGGGTTGTTTGGTCTGCTCAGAATCATGCACACACATTGGTGTACTTGGAGTGCTTTCAACATAATTTTCTTCATTATATTTATGCTTCTTTGAGTTCAAGTGGTTATTGAAGGAGTTTTCATTGACAAAAGATTTTTTACAAAACTTGCAGTGCCTAGATTTGCTTCCTTCCTGCTGAGCGTCGTTGGCCTTTTGATTGAGGACACGTCGCTGGAACTCCTCAGAAGTTACAGGAGGTAAATCAACCACTTTCCTTTTTAAATTGTAGCGATGCCAGTCTGTTTTGTAGTGGAGTCTTTGTATCTCGCCATCTTTGAATGCTAATCGACAGCAGATACATGTAAAGTCGGCGGAGGGTTTCTCGGTCATTTCCCAAAAATTTTGAGCTTATTACTTGCGGAGTTAATGAATTATACAATGTTAAAAGATCTAATCGAGTTGCACGTTTTTGTATTGACCTAACCTTAAAGTTGTAGTTAAAGTTGGTGACTGTAGGCAATTAATTTAACAAACAACATAGAAAAATGTAAGTAACACTTTTTTAAAAGTTGTTTAGATGCGTTATTTTCACAGTTTTCCTACAGCAAAATACAACTCTAATTACACATTATCCTTGCAAATAAATAGAAAAAAATCAACATTTTGTAAGAGTTAAGGTAAAATAATACACATATCAAAGGGTATATAACTGATATTATACAGAAGATTGATCATTCTTATAAAGCTACTCGTTTCGATGTATTGATATCTAAAAATATATATTTTATAACATTTCCCTACAAGTATACATGAACGCCAAATTCACGGAAAGTATGTTGAATACTAATGTTTTAATTAATACAATGATGAAATATAAAAAATGTATCCGTTATTGTTAAATACCCGACTTAACGCATTTATGATCTATAGGTTTTATGATAGCGTGGAGCAATAAAAATGATCTCACATCGGTACACGAACAAGAAAAAGCGCTAGCACCAGTGATACTAATTTTTGCCCGACAACACATCATCTAATTGTAAGTGTTCTTAGAATGTTTCTTGTTTTAATGCAGCCCCTTACTATTTATTTTTGTGACCTTGGCATTTTAAGTATTAAGTTGTTAATAATATAATGACAGAAATCATTAAATAGGTGTTTTTCTTTCCTCTAATTAAATCCGTTTCTTATGCACATAAACGTGTTTACTTTAACTGCACTGCTATATTTGTGCGTTGAGCTCACGATATGGCATTTCATCATATTTGCGTTTTTTGCAGCAGTTAGTCAAGGTAAGCATAATGAATTTAATACGATAAATAGTACTGGATATTAGGGTATACCGTAAGAATTGTTAATGGTACCAATGCTAACCTTGACAAATTTATTTTTGTTAAAGGACTTTGTTATTAATTACCAATTATATATATACCTATAATAGTATATTATGATTTAGAGATTTGAATTTGATTTTTCTATTCGTATGGCATTGATTTATCGCAAGAAGAGAATTGAATCAAAGTAGCTAGAACTATCGCTGGTATTAATCAATAATATGTTATTAATTTATAAATATATACATTTTTAGTGAGAGAAGCTCATACCTTTTGAGGAAAACACTCAACCTGCGAAACAACCGGAACATGATGCTCCCACACCTGAAAAATCGCCATCGATCCTCGTCACTCGAGAATTACAATATGTACAAAATTTTGATTTTGATATTGTTACAGACAGGCGGAT
>JAODGE020008861.1:0-13258 GCA_027574965.2 Ecitophya simulans
TTCTCGCTACTGACCGAATGTTTCTCTAGGTATCTCGAGGTGTACCGCCTCGCGACGACGACGACGACGACGACTTTGATCAACAACCCAGTACCAGCAAGTCTATCCAGGAGTACGAGGAACCGCCGGAAGCACGTATGTCCGTCGTTGCGTCTTCCGGCAGACAGATCGAACGTGAGAGTGTCGTTCCGGTTGCAGCGAAGATAAGCGCCAAACAGAAAATCGTCAATTTCCTCCTCTTCGCGTACAAGCTCGTCCTCAGCCTGATGTACAGCGCGTCGAGGTTCCTCTACAAGTTCTCCAAGGACCATCGCTACATCCGACGCATGCTCAGCAACGAGAAGCGCGTCCTCAAGGAGAGCACCGACTACACGATTGGCACGCGCGCCGCGCCCAACTACGTCTGGGAGCCCACGTTCCACTTCAGGAATCTCGTCGTCTCCGCGTAAGTCGACGACGCGCGGCCGCGCACGTCGCACGACGATGTGGTGGCGATTAACGTATCTGTACGCGCGTGTGTCCCATGTAGCGACGTCGGCGACGAGCGCAATTTGCAATTGTCGTCGATCGGAACGTGTAGCCCGTCCGATTCCTACATTCTAGCGCTTAGCGATCCGAGTAGCAGGTTAGATTTTGCATGCGTCGCGCACGTTGAGCTTGCCTTCTCTCTTGATAGATCTGCACCAGGCCCGTTTACGAGTCGCCTCACAGGTGTTGTCTTGTTTTGATCTTTCCTCGGGTACCGCCCGAGGAAAGGTCACGTTTCGTGTTTACTCGCACGCGATTATGACTTGATCTGATTCGACATCCAGGGCGATTGAGTGCAGTAGCAGCAGCGACAAGGCGGTGCAAAACACCGACTTGCAGTTCGATCGAAAATCGCACGCCTTGGCCACGCCGACGAACAACTACGCCGGCACGCAGGAGAGGTACATGTCGATCCGTTGAAATGCCCTTTAGGATAGTCCCCGCCCCGAATGCGTTGTTTGCGTTTTGCTCGATTCTCGACCGTAGTGTGTGTGTTTAGCTGTAGGCGCAGGGCGAGCGTGTTCACGATACCGGAAATCCGCATCCTAGCGCCGAGCATGGAGCGCGGACTCGATTCGCTCGGCAGGTAACGATTTCGTCCACGCACCGCGTGTCTGTGTCCGTCTCTGCTGCGCACCTTCCAATCGCTTGCGTGAAGTTCTTTTTTTTCCACTGGCGAACCAACGACAGTTTTACTAGTGTTCATGCACTTTTTCGACGTTCGCACGTGTCGCGTCGTCGCGACGCGGGCCGTGACGTGTTTCGGTGGTGTTTTAGCGGCTCCAAGGAGCAGGAGATGTCCTCGGCCGACCAACCGGTCTTCTACCAACTGATGCTGAGCATTTGGTACATCGTCCTCGGACATTCCGACCTCCTGTGCTACTTCATCATATTCCTGAATCAAATCAAGAACGCGACGTTCATTTCGCTGCCGCTGCCCTTGATGGTCTTCCTGTGGGGCACCCTCACCGTGCCGCGGCCCAGCAAGATGTTCTGGATTACCATAATCGCCTACACGCAGGTTACATATCGCCGGCATGCGTCTCGTCCATGTATATATGACCTTTTCATTATTGTTGTTTGGACAGATCATCGTGCTGATCAAGTGCATGTTCCAATTCCAAATCCTGCCGTGGAATAAGACCGAAACTGGAACCGTGGACATTACCAGCATGATTGGCATAGAGAGGAAGAAGAATTACGCGTTCTGGGACTTGATCCTACTCCTTGTGGTTTACTTTCACAGGTATGACGCGTGCAACATCGTACGGCGCCTTTTACGCGGATGTTTCCTTCTAGATACATGCTGAAGTGCCTGGGTCTGTGGCAAATGCAGACCGACCACACCGAAGTCCTGGAGGAAGGCCAGTACATCCTCAAGGATGACGGCGAACTGGTTTCTAACTCGCTGTCGGCCAAGTAAGTCCGCCACACGTTCGCTTTCCTCGCGCCTCGAACCTTAATCCTTTTGCTCGGTTTCGCCTCCCCGTCGCGCGATCAGCGTGGAAAGAACGTTGAGAAGGATTCTGGGCAAACAGTATCCCACTCGAAGCCAATGGATACTCGACGAATACATGAATATGAGGCGTGTGGTGCCCCGGACGCGTCCCCGAATGAAATTGTATCGTCTGCGCGTGAAAAAACGCAAGCGGATACTGCTGTACGATCCGCTCTGGAGTCTGAGCGGTTGGACGGCGGCGGAAGTCTGCTACGGTTTTTCCACACGGTGTTTCCCCTAGCCACTGGATACGCCTTAGAGCGATTCTAATGCGCGCGCGTGTCCTTTCAGACGACAGCCGGAGACTACCTCGCACACCACCGCCGACGACGAGCTGGTCCTGTTGAGTTCGTCTACGGCCAATCCGACGAACGTGTTTCCATCCTCCGTTAAAATGCTGTACGTTCGCGTCCGCCCAGCGCGGGAGGGGCGTAATTTTTACAAATGTCGCTTTTGTCCCGCAGCTTGGTAAAGTACAAGGATACCATACAAGATTTCTTCACACAACTGTTCGATCCCACCTCGCGCGTGGCCGCCGATGTGTACACGTACTTGTTCCTGTGCGATTTCTATAACTTCTTCGTGATTTTGATCGGCTACTCGTCGTTCGGGGTGAGACTAGTGGACGCCTTCTTCCTGGACGTGGTTATTTACCGACGCGTTCTCGTTTCCAGCCCCAGCAAGGTGGCGACGGTGGCGTGACGTCCTACCTGGCGGACAATCGCGTCCCGGTGTTGTTCCTAATCATGTTGATAATGCAATTTATTCTAATCATCATCGACCGCGCGATTTTCCTGCGAAAGAACATCGCCGCGAAGATCGTCTTCCAGTTCTTGCAGATTTTATTCCTGCACATTTGGCTCTTCATCATATTCCCTTACACGACCGGAAGGTATGAACACACCGTTGACTGGTCGGTCGTATAAGATATGGCAAGCGCGTTGTTTCAGAAACGTCAACTCCGTCATCCCCCCGCAAATGTACTACATGGTGAAGTGCTTCTATTTGCTGCTCTCCGCCTATCAGATACGGTGCGGTTATCCGGCGCGCATTCTCGGCAACTTCATCTGCAAGGGATACGGCATGATCAACATGGTGTTGTTCAAGGCGTTCCTGCTGATTCCGTTCTTGTTCGAGTTGCGCACGATCATGGACTGGATGTGGACGGACACGTCCATGACGGTCTTCGACTGGATCAAGATGGAGGACATTTTCGCGCACATTTATCAACTGAAGGTGCGGCCACCTGGTTTTGCTCCCGGATTTGCCTACGAATGTGTGTTTGTAGTGTTCGAGATATTTGGAGGAAGAGTATCCGCAACCGCGAGGCGTGCGTAAGGCGACGACGTCGAAATATTTCATGGGCGGCGCGCTATTGATATTTATCATCGGCGTTATTTGGTTCCCGTTGGTGTTCTTCTCGTTGGGCAACGCCGTCGGCGCGCCGAACGTGCCGTACGACGTTACCGTGTCGCTGAAGCTGGGCCCCTACGAGTCGTTGTACAGAACATCCGCGCAGTCGAATTCGATCGACCAGTAAGTCCGCTGCCCCGACTGCCGCCGCTGACATTTCGCCGACCAATTCGTTTCCGCGCAGGTTCACCGAGAACGACTTCGACGTAATGCACCAGAAGTACTACAAGAACAATCTCGCCTCGAACTACATAAGCATTTACGACTTCGGCGACATCGCCGCGGTGAAACTGAGCTACGATTCGGCGACGGTGTGGAGCATTTCGCCGCCGGACAAGGAGCGCATGATCGAGGAAGTGCGCTCGGCGCGCGACTTCAAGTTCCAAGTGCAGTGTCAGTTCTCGCACGTCACGCACACCAAAGAGGATCCGGGCGTTTCGCGCGTGGAGACCGAGAAGATCATCGTCAACACGCCCGGCACCCCGAACATAATACGTGAGAATTTGTTGGAGATGTTGACGAATTCGGCCTCGAACAAGACCATATTACTGCAGTACATGTTCCCCAAGTTCGTGAAGGTCACCAATCGGGGCGTCGCCGAGATTCTGTCCGAATTCATGGACGGCTATCCAGGTAACATCCGCGTTCGTCCGCTTCGCCAGGTGGTGGTAGTAACTAAGGAAACGTCTTCGCAGATGATGCGGCCAGCAAGTACAGGAACATCACGCTGAAGCTGTCCACGTCGGATGGTAACTTGTGGTGGGAGATAACCGAAGATAAGACCGACCACAATTATCTGAAATATTTGCAATATCTGCCGTACGCGGATGCCACGTCGTTCATGATTTACACCTTCAACGATAAGATCTATCCGGCCACGTTGAATCTCATCACGGGTGGAGGGTAAGTCTAGCTAGAGTCCACATAGAGCCATTCTTAGGTGCTTCCTGCCGCCTCTTCCTTTCCAGCATTAACCATCTGGTAGCAATCATCTAATCGTTCCGTCCTTCTTAATCCACAGATCCACACCCGCCGACCTCAGATCCCGCGTCGCGACGACCCGTTTTACCGTAATTTTATAAGCCATGCGTGTACCTGTTTGTGTTGTCATCAGCATAATAGGTCTGTACACGACGCTGGTGTTCGTCGCCAGCCGCGTCCTGCGCGGCTTCTTCTCGGAGATCTGCTTCAAGATCATGTTCGACGACATGCCGAACGTGGACCGCGTGCTGCAGCTGTGCGCCGACGTCTACCTGGTGCGCGAGGCGAGGGAGTTCTCGCTGGAAGAGGACCTCTTCGCCAAGCTGGTCTTCCTCTATCGGTCGCCGGAGACGCTCATCAAGTGGACGCGACCGCCGGAGGAGATCGGCGAGGACGAGGATCCCGAGGGGGCCGAATAGACCACCATCTTTCTCCATTTCCTGCTCGGCCGCAAACCAGCGTTCGTATTGCGATGTCGTTGTTTTTAGGGTCTTTCGCCTTGCTTTTCGAACATCCTAGTGCACGCTATACGCTAAGAGTACTGATAGTCCTTTAATGTTTGATATAATTGCGAACTGCGCGTGCGCAACGATAGGGAACTACTCAGGTACAAACATTTCAAAGAGAGTAAACGTTTAAAGTTGAGCCGGCACTTACTCTACCCGTTTTCATGCCGACCTTTCATTTTGCACCTCCAGAATCATCAACACGGCAATCTCGTTCTTGGTCTTCTCGAGATTGCTGAGACACTTCCGCATGAATTGCTGCAGCGTGTCCGTGCTGTGGTTGAAAACCGCCCAAAAGGTGGACCTGTTGCTCAACCTGTTGCACAACATTTACCTCGTGCGCGCGCTCAAAGCGTACCGGCTGGAGGAGGATCTGTACGCCCGGCTGGTCTTCTTGATGCGCTCGAGGGAGATCCTCATTCGCTTCACGCGCACCGATCGCAACGAAGAGTACTACGCCCGGCATCCCCGACAGAGGAGCATACGGTGATCTTGACAAAGGCTTTCGCTTGTTTTGACTTTCAGAGATAGGAATGGCTTTGTAGTAGGTTCTCTCTTGTTCGTTGCTCGGCGCAAACCAACAAAACGATTGCTTTTCACGCAGGATCTTCTGGTGGTACAGTCTGTACTGGTTTCAAGTCCTGCATATGTTTGCGCTGATGTTTCGAAGGAAGATTTTCAACCTGTGGATTACGGAAGTACCCAATCCGAACAAGTTGCACACGTTGTGCATGAACATTTACGTCGTCCGCTCCGTGCGCCACTACGAGCTGGAGGAGACCCTGTTCGCGGCGCTGCTTTTTCTGATGAGACAGCCCGATTTGCTCATCGTCTTCACGCGCCTCGACCCTCGACTGGTCCGCACCTACGTCGAATAGAAATAAAACTAGATTCGGTTGAGATGCGATTTATTTTAACGATTTGCACGAGTTGTAGTCGATGTGATAGAATGGCTCGTGGATGGACTTCATGACGCGTTCGAGATTGCGCGCGGCGTCGATGTAGAGCATCGACTCGCGGTACGTCTTCGGATAGACGTCCTGCACGGGGTGCGGCACCTCGAAGGTGACGATGAAGGTGTTCGTCGCCTGCTGCAGGCCGTCGCGCGCGTTCTCCACGTTCGCGTGCATCGCCACCTGGACGAAGCGCGTCTTCGTGAAGGCGACCTGCGCGTGCAGCCGCAGCACGGAGCCGACGGGTATGGACCGATAGAACTTCACCTCGGTGAGGCCGCGCAGCTTGCCCTGCTGCCGACAGAAGAGGTAGCACGTCGCGAACGCCAGCTCGAGCGCGTGGCGCGTCACGTAGCCGCCGAAGAGCGTGTGGTGGACGTTCTTGTTGTCCGGAAAGGCGACGACGTTGCTGGGCACGGCCGTCGCGCCCATCCAGCGGTTGCCCGTCGGCAGGCGCTCCTCGCACGACAACGACCCGCCGCACGTCTTCAGCGCCAGCTGGTGCAGCAGCTTCTGCTCCTGCGCGCTGGGCACGTCGCCGGCGAGGTTCGACAGCGTGCGGTTCTGCAGGCGGCTGCGGTAGCGCTTCGCGTCGCGCACCAGGTTCGTCTCGGTCGTCGAGATCGGCTTCAGCGGGTTGATGTACGCCGCCGTCTTGTTGTTGGCGTCGCGGATCGCCATGATCAGCTTCGCCTTCGTGATGTTCTTCCAGCCCTCGCCGAACTGCTGGTCCAGCCAGACGACCACCTCGGCGCTGGAACGGCCCACGTTCGCGATGTGCCCCGAGATGCGTACGTCCACCGTCGGCTGCAACACGTCAAACGTCAAATCTCGGCAATCGTTTCGGCGCCGAAGGGCCACTCACTCGCGCGAGGAAGTTGAAGATAAGAGAATCCACCATTATCGTCACGACCGTGTACGGCGACGGATCGGAGATCGGCACGTGCGGATTCAGTATATATTTCTGTAGGATCATCACTGGAACGTGGGGGAGCGGGTGAATTTATGCTAGGATGTGACGTGGCGTCGACGTACCGGAGAACAGGTCGATGTCTTCGACGAGTCGGCCGTACCGAACGTCTCCCGAAACGGACGCGTATCTTTCCTGCAACGCTTCGTCGGTGCCCAGCGGAATGATCGCGGAGAGAAAACTGTCCTTGATGGTACGCGGCGGTAGGTCGGTGTGCTTCTTCGCGAGGTACGCGTTTAAGTTTTCCCTGTCTTGAAAGAAACTCGCCTTGAAGCCTCTCTCAAGGCCCATTATCAAACGCAACTCGTTTTTCACTACGAAAAAAGCGTTCATAAATGTCACGTCAGTGCCGCAAACGGTAACGTTGCGTTACGCTCTCCGATATGGGTTCCACTTTTGAGAGGCGCTGTGATCCGAGGGTACAGTTTAAAAGTTGCATCCTCTTGTGGAAACCTGAGACAGAGCAAGCCGGTAATTTGTTGCATCCCGCGAATGTTTTGGGCGAACGTGCCTGTGAATAGAGTGGCCGCAAGGCCGCAGACCGGCAAGAATTTTGTGGAACATTTTGCGGGCGTTCGGACATGTAAAAAAAAATCAATGCGCAAACGGCAAATTTTGTATCCGGTTTTGGTTGGAATTAACGGAAGCGAAATGAATCGAAACACAAACGATGACAATACATGGTACACTGAGTATTTTGTGGGAGTGGCGCAATCACAACTGACACCTCTATAAATAAGCGAGAAACAAATGTTTATTTAAAAACTGTAACTACAATCGATAACGCTACAGTAGATTATTGCAATTATTACAGTCGTGAAATGAAATGTGGAAAGTTTGAAAGTTATTTGTTCATGTCCTCATCGTGGTATTGTACTAGAAAAAAGAAAGAGGTAGTTACTTACAATTAGTGCGAATGAAATAGTTATCGGATGCGTTTACTTACAGTCCCTGAGAAACCTCGCCACCACGTCGGGCGGCAGTTGTCTGTCACATTGTCTGGGCCGCTTCCTCTCGACAGTCACCTCGTTGTGCGCCAAATAATCGCGTATCCTCGCCATGGATTTGAGGACGGCCTCCCTTTCCGACGGCTCCAAGCCGTACTTTATACGCCGGGCGATCCTTTCCTCCAAGTTGTTCTCGGGCGTTGGTACGAATGAAGCCATCCCGGCGGCGGGCGGTGCGTTGTACCTCTTGCGTTTGGGCGCTCTCCGAAGTACGCTCGTTGTGTGAAGTCTGCGCTCACTATTGGGAGTCAGGAACATTTCCTCGCAAAGCGACTTTGGCCTGTTCGTATTCGTGGTGAACATTGTGGCCATGACCGAATCGAAATACCCGGATGAGGATGGCAACGCAGAATGGACATCTGCGTTCCTGGCGACTCTTTCGGGAGCTTTAGGTATGGAACTGACTGAAGGAACGATTGAGCTTATAGAAGAAGCGTTGTCATCTTCTAGCGAATTCTCCTCGGAGCGTACAGCTCGAGATGCCGGCGGTGGCTTAGGCGTAGACGACACAACCTGACCACATGGAAGCATCACTGATTCCATGCTTTGCAATGGTGTTTCCGGGTTCGCGTGTGTCTTTTTGCTGAAGAACCTAGACGTAGTTGACTCGTCGTCATTCTCATCCTCGGTCAGCTTAGGTGGTACTTCAATCTTCTCAGCTTGTGTGGCAACATCAACGAGTATATTGAAGCTGTCATTGTGCATATCCCCGGTTTGTGATACATTCTGTACGTCCTGAGTGTCCGGTAATTCTTCTTCCTGGTGAACAGTTGCTACTGCCTCAGTTACGTCTTTATTAATAGGTATAGTGGGAGGAAGGTCTTCTTCCTCAATCTCCATAGATTCGTCGCTAATCTCAGAATAGTTCAAGTCCTGATTGACTGTGGAATTTTGAATCCTTGACGAGCGCCTTAAAGTTAAAGATTCGTTCATTTTTTTCTTGTTTCTATTTTTATTGCGATCCGAATGCTTCTTCCTTTTTTGACTCTTCGAAGAAGTGGAATCATCTTGAGCAGGATAATTTACAGGACTTTGATTCTCCTTATTTTCTTCTAGTGCGTCGGAGTTGTTATTAAATGAAACTTCCGGTGCTAATAAAGCGGTAGGATTCTGCTTTTCTCTGCGGTTTTTCTTCATCGGATNTTTTCACTGCGGCGTTTCTTAATCGGAATATCGTCCCTAATTGAAGAAGTGGTATCATGCAGAGCAGGATAATTTACGGGACATCGATTCTCCTTATCTTCATCTACTGCGCTGGAGTCCTTATCAACAGAAACTTCTTTTGGTGCTAACGAAGGAGTAAGAATTTTCTTTTCACTTCGATTTTTCTCGATCGGAATATCGTCACTAGTCGAAGAAATGGATTCATCCGGAGCAGGATAATTGACGGGACCGCTATTCTCCTTATCTTCTTCTTCTAGTGCGTCAGAGGTCTCATTAAATAAAACTTCTCCTGGTGCTAATGAAGGAGTGAGATTTTTCTTTTCACTGCGGTTTTGCCTAATAGGAACATCGTCATCAGTTGAAGAAGTGGAATTTTCCAGAGCAGGATAATCTGCGAGACTTCGATCCTTATCTTCTTCTTGTGCGTCGGAGTTCTTATTAAATGAAACATTTTCTGATGCTAATGAAGGAGTAAAATTTTTCTTTTCAATACGGTCTTTCTTAATCCGAACATCCTCACTAATTGAAGAAGTGGATTCATCCAGAGCAGGACAATTTACAGAACTTCGATTCTCCTTATCTTCTTCTGGTGCGCCAGAGTTCTTATTAAATGAAACTTCTTCTGGTGCTAATAAAGGAGTAGAATGTTTCTTTTCACTGCGGTTTTCTTTAATCGGCATATCGTCACTAGTTGAAGAAGTGGAATTATTCAGAGCAGGAGAATTTATGGGTCTTCGATTCTCCTCATCTTCTTCTAGTGCGTCGGCGTTGTTATCAAATGAAACTTCTTGTGGTGTTAATAAAGGAGTAGAATTAACCTTTTCGGTGCGGTTTCTCTTCACCGGACCATCATCACTACTTGAAGATGTGGAATCATCCATAACAGGATAATTCCCGGGTCCCCCATGCTCCTTGTCCTCTTCTAGTGCATCGGGGACCTCCTTGTTAAATGAACTTTCTTCAGAAACTAACGAAGGTGTGCCATTATTCTTTTCGATGCGGTTTTCCTTAATTGACACATCATCTTTTTCTTCGAGTACTGCTGGCATTGTCTCTCCGGCCACATCTACTGCCATAGTTTCGATTTCTTTTGGTGTAGATAAGTGTATCTGCCTATCTACCTGATCACATTTTTGTTGCTTATTTTGATCATGCAATGGTTCCATTTCGGCAGATTCGAAAACCGCAATATTTGTAGATAATGTAGATACCCTACCGGAAATGATTTCACCTCGAGACGACACCTCATCACGTTCCTGCTCCACTTCCTCAGTTAGCATATGCATAAGAACGTCATATTGTACGGAGGATAAGAACGAATCATGTTCGTCTGCATCCTCGCCAAATTCCCCCAACATCGTTGCTTGACTGACGTTGACCAACGTATTTGTAGAGCTGTCCTTCTCTGCACTACTATTAACATTTTCCAACTGTCCAGCGGTCTGATCATTTTCAAACGATACGAAATCAGCTTCAGGGGAGTCCAGGTCCATATCCACTGTATCATTAACGGTATTGAAAGATGAATCGCTTTCCGCGACATCGGCGCTAATTACGATATTTTGTAACACATCTACCAATTTGTCCTTCATGTTATAGGTCTCATTGTGCACTCCTCCCGATTGTAGTTTCTGAGCTGCAGGATATCCCGATTCGACAGAACTCTGATTTGACCAAGCAGAGAAGTATCCATCGCAAAATTGCGCGCTCTGCGTAGTCTCGTTCAGGACTAAATCGACCAAAACATCTCCGGAAGCTTGCGTCACAAAGCGCGGGGACGGAGGAGCCAAAGGTTTCTTCTCCGCGAACATTTCGGCCGACTTGACGACAAGACACCCCCTTTTATCGGAGGGTGTCTGAAAAACACAATCTTTCGCAGCTGCTGCTTGTGATCCGTCGCAGGACGACAGCGCCAAATTCAGATCGGTGTAGACACTGACGTCCATGGACTTCTCGCTGGACTTCTTTTGCAACACTTTGGGGCGACCCGACGAGGGCGACGGGCGTACCTTGCTAGAAGAAAATTGAGATTCGTCGGGCGGAACGGCCCCGAATTGTTGGGGACTCCTGAGAATACTCTTGATCTGACGCGCCGCGCGAACCGGCGGATCGTGCACGTCGGCAACAATTTCCGCCGGTGATTGCATCGAATAGTACGTGGTCTCCGTGTCGAGCTGGCTATCTCGAACCTGAGGCTGATCCTGCGTACTTTCCGAGAACATCGGCGATATGAGTGCGATCTGATTGGACAGCTCGGACACGCTGTCTTTGAGGTAAGTAGCGCACGAAAATGATGCGGCCACGCTGCGTTCCGACTGCACTTGCAACTCCTCCCTGTCGTCGGTAGTCAGGCTACCGTTAGTGCTGGAAAGCACCACCCCTTCGGAATGTTTACAGACGAGGTACGTCCCGTCCTCGGGCGAAGCGATCGACTTGCTCGACGGCGCCGACGTCCTGTCGCCGGTCAGCACCGCTCGCACCACGGAGGATTGCAGCGAGCCGGAGAGCTGCCAGCCGTCGCACGGATCCGGCGTCGACGCGCACGGCGCGACGAACTCCGAGTACGTGTCGATCGTGTTCGACGACAGGCTCTGGCGATGCAGCGACGTGCCCAACACGCGGTCGTCGTTGTAGGTGTAGCGGCTGCGATCGCTGACGGGCGGCAACGATATCGACGAGAGGTCCCACTTGTCCGGACTGTGCAGGTGGTGTCCGAGAGACGATACGGACTTCACGTTCGTTGCGTGCGCGGGCAGATCCGGGGCGTAGGCTTGCGCCTCGCCCTTGAAATCGGAGAGGCCGCCGAAGAAGCGCGTGAGGAAGCTGTCCGTTTTATAGATCGTCATGTCTCTGATGAGCTGAGTGAAGAATCGAAATCTTATAAACTTCACCGCGTGAGAATGCAGCGGGTCCATCAATAGCGGAACTGTGAACTCCACGCGGATTTCAGCAGCGCGCAGTCTTGGCATTCTGATGGCAATCGATATAATTAATTAACAACGTAAATTCACTGAACTAAAAACCTACAAATTTGCCGTGCAAAATTATCAAAAATTCTATTTAGAAAACGCGATTTAATAAAAAATTGTTTGAGAAGCGAATTCTGAATTGTAGTTTCATTAAATTTCAGTAAACTTACTCTTTGGCGAAAATCATCGCTATGTTAGATTCTAATATTTCAATGGAAACAGGGGTATCTGCAACCTCCGACAGAATGTTGCACACTAAGAGACGCTGCGAGCAATTGAAGTCGATGTAAGTGCGTTCGTTACTTTCATCTTTACCGTACTACAAAACATTGCAATTAGTGGACAAATAAAGCTCCACGCTTCCAATGTTTACTTACCTTCCGACTCCCGATTGCGATCAGAGTTGTGTTAAGATGAAATATCTGGTCCTGCTGGGAGTTCAGGTAGTTCATGAAGTCGACGACGCCGGACTCGAACAAGCTCGTTTTGAACTTCCACATCGCGTTCTGCATCAGCGCGTTGTTGGGAAAGAACTCCGCGTTCCGGTTGTCTTCGGTCGGGTGCGGCAGCAACGTGTAGAAGACTTTCAGCACCGATTTTTGTAGCACCTTGTTCTTACAAACCAGAACGTAATCCATAACTTTGAACCTGCAAATTGTGCATGGTGTAAACGAAGTTTTCAAGTTTTTACAGACCACAGCGTTAGCCTTACAATGTCATCTCAGATAGAGGAAAGACAGTCTCAACGTCAATCGCCTTCAACTCAGCATGCTGCAACAACTTGAGGTAGAACTCGACCAGCTGTTCCTTTCTCATGTCGTGAGTCTGAGTGTCGAGGTAGACGAGCACCCGATCACCTACCTCGTGAAGGATGTGATGGTTCAGGTGCTTCTTGTAGATAGCCTGCAAGTCAAGCAATGCAAATCACTAAGCAATCTAGTCCAGGAAATCGGACTAATACCAGTAGTGGGTCGAGGTACTCTTCCATTTCATAGTGTGCATAGCAGTCTAGTAGTTTCTCGATGAACAACATTCCCAAAAACTCCAGATCGCTGGAGAAATTCCCTTCGTCGTTCTCTTTGAAAGCCACCAGGGCATCGTGCACCTCTTGCACGACGAACCTCTCGTCATCCTTGGCACACTGCAAGTTTTAACGCCATTGAAATCGTGCTCGAAAACTACTTCAATGACGTGCAAAACTTACGTTGAGAAGTTTGTAGTGGAGGGATGTTAACAAATTCGAAGACGACGACGAACACGACATGGCGG
>JAODGE020008868.1:0-11232 GCA_027574965.2 Ecitophya simulans
TTCAGTTGGTTCATTGTAATAGCCTCAAGAAAATCGGACACTTGCTGCTTTGTCGCTTATCGTTTGCATGTTCACACTTATGTCACTCCCATGTTTTCGAGAAAATACCCCGGACCCCTTTGAAGTCTTCCTGAGTGTTGTAGGTTAGATTTTTTGCTTGTTGTAAATTATTTGGAAGTGGAAAACCGAGTATATTAATTTATAGATAATTATATAATTTTATAATATATAATTTTAAATAGGAATTATTACTTTAAAATTTATGAATAATTTATTAAACTAAAAACTATTAAAACTAATTATTCGAGTCATTTCACTTTATTACGTTGCGTTGTGCCATCGTAAAACAGAAACAATCGCTCGAACCATCCTGAAACACCAGTCTATACTTAAATTAAGCCTATACTTAACTTTATTCGCTCGCCATGCACGCGCGTGTTGCATAACTTTAATTTTTATTGGTTTTAACCTAGTCTAACCTTTCGCGTGGCAATTTAACGATGAACCATGACGTTTGGGAGTTTTCCACCTGATTGTCTGACTATTTCTCTCTTCTTACCTAATAACACCTTACTCTTTACGAGTAATTTGCAAACGTGCATTTCGGGCTCTTAGAACCGCACACAATACAAATGATTGAATTCAAGTGGACGAAAATATAAAAGCATTTTGCAAGACAAATAATTAACATAATTTATGATCCGTTGGTAAATTAAGAATTAAGTACACCATGATGAGCAATAAGTGAAATCAAAAGTTTGCTAATGTTTGCAGCAAGTTAAGTCAACTTACAATTAGTAGTCTTACAAAATTTCAACTTTTATTTTGATGGGACGGAATGGCTAACTGCTTAAAATGATTCTTGTTCAAGAACTATTAGTGTAAGTGTAATTGTATATTTGAGTAGCTGTTGTCTAATGACTTAAAATATGACTTAGACTACTTTTACAACAAAGAAACAAATTAAAAAAACTCCAAGGCGACGTTTTGCTGCCTAAAAGGTTATGTTTGGATTATATTTAGTTTTATTTGTGACTTAAGTAAGGTTTAAATGATTTAAATTAAATATAAACTAATAACTTAACGTAGACTTTATGATACAATTTTTATTTTATCGTTATTTAACTCACTTTGAAACCACATACTTAAATTGAATTAATTGAAATAAATATAAAATTTTAGTATTTGTTACACAAGCCTCCTGGAACATATTTTAGTCAAGTTTAAAGTTAATGACTTTAGTGATGAAAAACAACGTTGGAGATTAAAGAACATGATCTTAATAAAACTTGTTACTATAATTGCTCAATCTCAGTCTATTTAAGCTTAGTCAACGTAAAATTAGTAGAATATAATGTGAAATTAATTTGAACTTTAAAAAAAAACGCACACGCAACGTCTCTAAACAAATAAAACTATTACAATCGTAATAATTGTCCTTGCTTTCAAACTATATTCTTAGTGACTTAACTCTATAGACTTTGCTTCTCAAATCTTTTCATAGCTCCAGCCGGCGCATTGTTGATGTGACAAGAATATCCGAGACACATTTTCTAATAAATGAGCCAGGTTGTTGGCGATTTAAGTAACGTCGCCGCTCGTTATGGATGAGCGTCGTAAAGACGCCGTGGCTTGCGCATCTTGTGCGCGTGCACATTTCACGACTTCCCATTTTCTTTCGCCGACTTATAGAGGCTACCAGGTTTGTGGTATAACCGACACGTTTCGCGTTTTACATTCGGCGAATGCACTTTCCTGCAGCGTTCTGCGGGCTTCTGCTGCGCTGGATATGCAATAGAGGCGCATTAAAGGAAGAAGAACGTCATTGCGGTATCTAGTACAACGAGTCGACAATCGTTGCACATTGGACCGCGATCGGACGAAGCAGGTTTCGTTTCGAGAGAGAAATTTTGCGATTTAAGTCGCGTCGATGTCAACGTCAATAATTTTCCATCTCGCCTTATTTTTGCCGTTTTTAACGTTTTCGTGTCTATAAGGTTCAATCAGTGCTTAAGTCTTCTTACTTAACTTAAATAATTTTTGGAATATTTACTGATTTGGATGGTTTTTATGCTTGGAATTTAATTTCAGACGCTTATATTTGTAATTAACTATTACCTTACAACTTAATCATGTTACTTAACTTAGGTCAGCTTCAATTTACAGTTACGGTTAAACGTTACAGTTTTAAAATTTTTAATTTCTTAGAACTCCGTAATTTAGGTTAAGTCAACTAAACTTTCAACATTAAACTATTCTACAAATACTTCTAGAGAAGGCTTGAAATTTCTTTTTTGATTAGTATTTAGACTTAGTATTTTTTAAGTATCTTTGATGGATTTAGGTAACTTATAACGTTACTAGTCATATGTTACTTAACTTAAGTAACATATTATTTTTGAAAAAACTTAACATTTTACGTTAAAGATTTATATACATGTGATTAAAAAATTTATTTGGTTCATAGGTCAACGTTACTTAAATTAATTCAACACTACTTAATCTAAACAACATTAGAAATTACTAGTTTTTAGAATATCTGTCACTTAAATATATTTAAAAAAACTTAAAAATAATTTCTAGAGAAAAATTGTTCTTAAGTCACTATATCATTGGTTTAAGTCGTAATTTTTCACTTTCTAGAATATTTCCGTGTATGATTCCTACCATTGTCTTAATCGACTTCTCTTCGACGTTTTCTCTTCTCCGCCTAAATTCAATAGCTGGATTCTATCTTAAGTTACTTACTGAGCCGATGATGGATTGTTTTCGTCGTCGTGGTAGTGAAATGAAGACGACAATAATTTTGCCGCTCCGAATGTAAGCCGCCGATGGTCGGACAGTCGTGAGGACAAACGCGTTCGGTGCACAACGCTCCCACGTGAAAACCATTTACAATCTGTGATTAAGTCGACTTAAGCCAAGAGGGCAGTACGAGACGGTCGTGCGTTTGGTAATCCACTGTTTCCTACGGAGCTTTGACGATTTACATTTAAGCGTGCACAGTTTAGTGTCAATCAGGATACGGATTAGAGATTTTACGGTTAAGTAAGTCACTTAAGACATTTTATACATATTTAAGTTAGATACTTAGCTTTCCAAACAAAAATTTCTTAATTTCTAAAATAATTTTTAAACTATAGCAGTGCATTTTTTTAGCTAAGATAAGACTTAAGTCACTTTTATTCAAAAGACAGATTCTCTGACAGATTTGATAATCAAAAAGTGCACGTAAACAGGCGCAGGGGTTAAACGCACGTAGCCAATCTCATCGGCAATATCCATTAAGTCAAGAGTGGGTGCCTTAAGGTGTTTTTTTTTTAACTTTACTTGTTAAAGATAGATTAAAGATCTATTTGACAAGCTAATTCGATTACTTTAAAGGTAATGTCGTAATGACCTAAGTCGTGTTTTCTGGTGAAATTATTTTACCTTAATATCAACACATGACGCCACTTATACCAAAACTTGCTTCTATAAAGACTGTAACCTTTTCAATGTTCCATCTCCTAACTCAAATCTTTACTTAAAATAAGTCAACGTTTTATCGGCTTTTATATTATATATTTTATTTTTGTTACACTTTCTTGCTTTCCCGACCTACAACGTTGATGTATCGGTTTATCAATAAATGAAATCCATGCGCAAACAGCGCAAGCTATATTTGTATGCATTTCACTCGACGCATGCGCTTATTATTCATGTGTGAGGACGGTGTGATAAAATCCGGCGTTGTAGTTGATTGTTGTAAATATTGACAGGGTTTGCTAGATATTTGTGTTAACAATAAAGTGCAAATTCATCGAAGGTTGGGAAACAAATGCGCGCTACTTTTCGGGAATTTTACAGACATTTAGTTTAACAATAAGTAATATTTACAATACTAAATTTTTTTTAAGTGTAATGTAATAAGTTGAAAATTTTACAAAAGCTATTTTAATAGAATTAAATAGTTAAGCAGGTAGTCATTGAAGTACATTAAATCATGACTCACGCAAAGCATAAATTAAATTTTACACCTTACAATTTCATGACTTAAGTAATACTTAGAACTTAGATTATTACTGTCCAAAAAATTGTTAGTCAAATAAATGAAATAAAATAAAAGTAAGACTTAATTAAGTCGGATTTAATTTCAATTATTTTTGTTCAAATTTTAAATAAACTTCAATTTAATATTTTATTAAACATATTTAAAATATGTATCAGTACCATAATAAATAAAGCAATGACTTAAGTAATGCTTAAGAAAAGTACATTAAAACGTATATGTTTTTTGCAATAAAATTAAAATCTAAAATTCACAATATTAAGTAAAGTATTACATTAATTTAAACAAGACAAAAACTGGACTTATAAATACTAATATAAAGTACGAAGTACAAAAGTTGCTTTAAAAATTAAAAATTTGCGACATAAAACGCATTAGTTCATTTTTCATGGCGCCAAAAAAAAAACACTTATAACTTATTTGCTCAAAACATTTGCAACTTAAGTCATTAAAACATAACAAAATTTTAAAATTTCTTGTTATCGTTCTCAATGAGCGAAGCATCGATTATACTTGGCATTCCTGGTCAATAGTTGACGTCATGACGACAACAATTAAACATTCCGCAATCAACTTAAATCTACTTTGAACTCCCTCCCAGATCTTTTGGAGCAAGTGACGATTGACAAAAATCAAGTTTCCCTCTATTTTCGTTGAGCTAGTGAAGTGGATCACTGTGGTTTTATCCAAAGGTCACATTGAATCAATTCAATCGGACATGGAAATGAGCGCCACTTCCTCGCTTACTTAAGTTTCCAGAAGTAGATTATCACGCTCGGAATTGTATTTAAATTGAGTCGCACATTAACACGAACGCGTGACCCTTGGAGGAAATAAATATAGCAATTGTGCGGTCGTAGTTTTCAGTTTTCGGCTTGGCGACGTTCGGCGAGGTCTTAAGCCACTTGAGAGGTGCAACCGAAGAACGAGACCTACGACGAAAACGCCAAGAAGTAAAAAATAAAAGTGATTTCAGTGATTCGAAATGGAGAGTGCATCAAATTGGTATCACGAAAACGTCGTCCTCGGAGGTGACCCAAGAACCAAAGGATGGTTTATGGTGGATTCGCCGGTGCCAGTCTTCAGCATCCTTTTCGGTTACTATCTCTTCGTGAAGAAGATCGGACCGTGGATCATGAACGATCGCAAACCGATGGAGTTGAAGAGCATCATGTTGGCTTACAATGCCATACAAGTCGTCATATGTCTCGGATTCTTGTATCATGTGAGTATGACTTAAGTCAGTTAAAAACGTTTTGGAACTCTGACCGATTCGTTCTAGATAAAAGAGATGCCCTTCAAAGAAAACTGGATGTGCTGCGAGGTGCTCACCGACGACCACAATCGGAATTGCAAGATGGCCGCCATGGGATGGTTCTACTACATGGTGAAGTTCCTGGATCTCGTCGACACCGTATTCTTTGTGCTGAGGAAAAAGCAGTCGCACATCACGTTCCTCCATCTCTTTCATCACATCTCCATGGTGACGGTGTCCTGGGCGCTGATGAAGTACATTTCGTCGGGCGTCCTCGCCATCGGGCCCCTCCTCAATATGTGGGTGCACTCCTTCATGTACACCTACTACTTTGCCGTCTTGTATTACGGAAAGATCAGTCTGTTCTGGAAGAAGTTGATGACCAAGATACAGCTCGTAAGTAGACAATGCTTGATTCAATTTTTTGTTTGGAAACTTGACATGGCTTGAGTAATTGATGACACAATGACTTAACATGCCTGCGACACTTGACGAGGTAAATATTAGGCGCGCTAGACGTCGATTTTGTCGTCCACTTTTGTCGACATTTCGAAAAGTGAAATTCACGTCGTCGACTCGCGCAACGTGCAAACACGAAAAATTAATATTGCCGTAATTAATAGATCATTTAGAGTCAAACGCGCGTTGGTTTATTTAGTATGTCATTAAAGAGTCATTAAGGCATTAGTGCGATGCTTGAATGATGATGTGCAATATTGCCACACTTTTGGCGCGCAATTCAAACATTTGGACAGTTGGGTTGGATTTTCTTTTATTTCCATGCCTAGTTCACTTTGATACAACATTTTTGTAATTCAATAAATGTAAAATAGCATTTTATACAAAAAATGTCATATGATTTTTTGCTAATGTTATTGGTTTGGATATTATTCCAGCTTAAAATTACACCTGATGATTGTATTTTCGTTTTCTATGTTAAATTTTATAATAATTTTATAATAGTAATATATAATAGAAGTGAAATTTTATAAATTCTGAAATTTTTTACAACGTTTTGTTGAGTATAGATTAAAAAGTTAGTCAACAGAACTAAAATTGCCTCGTCAAAGCAACGTAATCAAAGTCAATAAAAATAATTTTGAGTTAAATTAGTTGAAAATGATTAAGTTTAAACAATAATTATAATAAAAGGTACCTGTTTATGTTTCAAGCAAGTTGAAATTATGTTTAGATAGTTTGCAACGTTGCCTTATTTTCACTCAAAATACAAATAAACAAATTGATTTTGTTTCTTTAAATTATTTTGGCTAGTTAACAAATATAAACTATTTTATAGCAGGGTAATAGAAAATAAAATTTTCCATAAAAATGTTATTCAAGCTTACAGTTAAAGTAGTTTACAATTAACTTCTTTTAAAAAAATGTCAGGAAAATTTGTTATTAAATAATTCTCAATAGAGTAGGTTTATCTTAAAATTATAAAACATTGTTTTGTGATTGATTTAATTAATATTAAATTTTGTAATTAAATTGATTGTATAATTGCATATATAAACCAGAATACATAGTTTTACATAGTTTTCTATTCAAAGGTGTTTGGAAACTTTGACGTTGAATAACTTCCAAACGCGTGGATTAAAACAAAAATGATACAAAATATTTTTTATATATCGCATAATTTTATAATAAACTAAATCATTTTTTTGTTAATTAGATGTATAACTAATTGTATAGAAAAAAATTTGTATTGTTGCGTATTCTCATATGTCTGGAAACTTTGATATAAAATAACGCTCAAAAAATAGATATAAGCCAACCTTGCCAAGGACATGGTTTACAGCACATTCAATTTTCTATCAACATTAACATTATTTGTATAACTAGTTATATAAATGAAAAAACAAAACAAATCTTATCTTAATCTTAAGTTTATCTTATCTCTATGTGTCTAGTAACTTTGACATTAATTAACTCTCAAAGAAATAGTTATAGGCAAAAATTGAGGAAAGGCTCTTTTTATAACTATTTAGAACTCTATAAACTTAATTTAAGTAATTTGTCAACTGTCATGAGAATAACCATTTATATAGATCAAAAAAGAAAATGCACAATTTCTATGTTTCTTTGATAGTATATCAAAAAACCCAACGTAGGACGTATTAATATTACTATAATTACTCAATGACTAAATCAATGATTGAATTATGTGTTTCTAATGTCTTTCAGGCGCAGTTTCTGATTGGAACCTCAATCTTCATCGTCAACTTCGTGAACCCCTACTGCAACTTCCCCAAGCTGCTCCTGGTTCCAGTGATTATGCACGGCTTTACCTTCATCTATCTTTTCAGCAAATTCTACTACAACGCGTACATGCGCAGCCCGCAGAAACAAAAGCGTATTTAATCCACGCCCAATTTTATTAGAAATAAACGAATAATAACCACGAAAACCCAAACAATCCGATTTCTCCAAACTTTCCATCAAACGAACAAAAAGAAAAAAAACAGGCGCCATGTATATTTAAAACGCTGTGTAAACTATTTAACTACTAAATTATTTAAAACTAATTTGTATTTTTAGTTTAAATTGATCTTAATCAATTACCAAGAACAAGATTGACGTTAGAGGATATGCCGCATTGACACGACGAGTAATTAAATTTATATTATGTATTGCGAACAATGTACCGCTCTAATTGTACCAATACCTATTAAACAAACATATTAACATAAATTATGCATGTGTCTTAGCTATGCAGAAAAAATGAAAAAAGGAAGTTAGTTAGTGTAATTCGCATCAATTGTTATCCTGGGACACACAATACTGCAATACTTTAGACGTGAATGAAGAATACTTAATGAGCAGTGAGTGATGTATAATGAATAATAAGCGCCAAAGTCAAAAGTTTAATTAACAATTGGCAATTACTGCGTATTGTTGCTAAATTGTGCACAAAAATAACGGCTTTTGAGTAGAGTATATATCGAAGGAAAGATGAAACTGAGACGTTATTTGTTGTCCAGATAAAATGGCAGAACATAAAGAATGGCCGGACCGGATAGCGGACAGTTTTGTTGGGAAAACCGTACTTGTAACTGGGGGGACGGGTTTTCTGGGAAAGGTGCTCCTGGAAAAACTATTAAGGTGTTGTTCCGGTTTACAAAGAATCTACGTCATTATCAGGCCGAAGTACAACATGACCGTGCAGCAGAGAATGGATATGGTATTTCAAAGTCCAGTAAGTATATGTGCGATGTTTTATTTTGTGTATTATAAATGGGTTTATTTAAAAATGATAGCAAAACTCGAACTGCCAATGTATTTTACGAGGAGGTTCACAGATAGCGCTGACGTAGGTTAAAAGTGTTAAAACGGAATTAAATAAAGTTTTTAGCTTTCAAACTTTGATTACTTTGTTATTCTGCAAAATAAAATTTGTATAATTTAGTTGTGACAATCGCACACATACAAACATCGGAAAAAAAGTTACAGAAAAAATAGAAGCAGAAATAAATAAAACATCTTAAAACAAACTAATTCCAGAAAAACAAAGATGTATATAAAAATAATCATTAATCAATATTAATAAACACTACTTTAGGCAATAATTCATGCATATAGAAAGCACAGGCTTGATGGCTTAGTAAAGCCATCTATTAAAATTCCAAATAACTGAGTATTTCTCTTCTATCTCTGGACACAGTTTTTAACATTGAGTCGTTCATTTTTAAATTTAGTTATCTATGACTCTAATTACCAAGGTATGTTACGAGTATGTTTACAAATGACGCTCACGTAAATTATAACTACAATTGCATATGTTACAATAGTTACATACAAATAATTAGTTCAATTAGGCTTTTATGTGAGTTAAAGGCTTAAAAACAAAGTTAACTATTTTTGTTTAAAACTGTTTGAAGTTTTCTAATCCAGCACATTATAACTATTAGACAACTTTTATGACACCTGCATATATTTTTCTTATGCTATCACTATAAAACTTTACCCTGTTAGTTACCTCAAAGTGATTATTGTTTCCATGAAAAAATAAACATTTTCTATAATTATATATTTTTACTTCAAGTTTATCGATAGCCTTTAGACAACTTTTATGACATCTCTTCTTACACTATGTAAACTACGTTTTCAATTCTTTTCAAATCTCAAGAACATGCAAGAAGTTTACACCGTTTTTAAACAAATATTTCTTATTTCAGCTATTTGATAAACTTAAAGCCCGTAGTGGTTTCTCCGTATTTAATAAGATCTATCCGATAGAGGGCGACATGGGCGCCGAAAATCTCGGCTTATCAAATGCCACAATCGAAAAATTAATAAACGAGGTGGAAATCGTTTATCATGTGGCTGCAAACTGTCGCTTTGACGAAACACTCAAAACCGCCGTGCTGATAAACGTCCGAGGCACTAAACTGATGCTGGAATTGGCCAAACAAATGAAGAAACTTCTTCTCCTTCTGCACGTTTCAACAGCTTACTGCCACTTGCACGAAAAGGTAATTCGCGAGAAGCCTTACGAACCCCCAGAGGACCCGTGGAAGATTCTTCAGATTGTGGATGGATTGAAAGAGAACGAATTTGGAGTTTTTTTACACAAGTAGCTGTAAGACTTTTGAAATTAATTGAAAATAATTACTGCATGTTTTTAAGGATTCTGGATGATATTCCTAATACGTATACCTTTACCAAGGCCTTAGGGGAAGGACTAGTTAATCACGAATTAAATAATCTTCCTATATTATTACTACGGCCGTCTTTTGGTGATTTTTTCTAGTTATTTCTTTAAACATAAACGAAGATAATTTTTTATGCATTTTTAGTCATTCCTACATGGAAAGATCCGATGCCAGGCTGGACAGACACAATTAACGGCATAATAGGTTTTGAAATAGCTTCCGGTAAAGGTATCTTGAGGACGATACACTCCGATGAAAATAAGTACGTGGATTTTCTTCCTGCGGACGTTGCCGTTTCAAGTTTTCTTTTTTCTGTCTTCGAGTATCTTACTTACCAGTAAGTCATCTTAATTATCTCGTTTGAGTTGTAATTTTTGTAATGATTAAACTTTTTTTAAAGAGTAAAATTACCTTTAAACAAGCGTCAAAACATCCACAACATAACAACATCATCGGAGCACAAAGTCACCTGGAAAGAGATGAAGTACATTGGTCAGAAGGTCATTAACGAACGTGTGCCTTTAAACTGGGTCGTTTGGTATCCAGACACTGTTTTGACAACCAATTATTATCTGTATAGCGTTCTAGCGTTCTTCTTTCATTTGTTACCGGCGTTGTTACTTGATCCTGTTTTGATTCTTCTTGGTTATGATTCTGTGTAAGTTGTAAGAATGAGGTATAAGTTTGTGGCGTTCGTGGCTTCTTTTATTTTTTTTTGAAGATAGTTAGTATTTTTTTGTGATATTTATCTTATCATTTAAAACTGTTTTGTAAATTGTTTATATTGATTGTTATTAGGAATTGCAAATTTGCGTTTCTTAATGACAAAATTCGTAATAATTGCAAATAAATTACAGAATGTTTAGTTTAACAATGCTAATAAGTAAAATTTAAAAAAACGCTATAAATTTATTACTCAAACTAATATTATTTTTATGAGATAAAATACAGTGCAATACTTGTTTTTTTTATAGATTGTTAAAAGCTCATAGAAGATTGTTAAAAGGTTTTGATATGATGAACTACTATAGTAAAAATCAATGGAATTTCTGTAACGAATGGGCGTTGGCAAAGAGAGAAATAATGAATCCAAGGGAACGGCAAAATTATATATTGTTTGGTGACGGAATCAATTATATTGATTATTTTGCTGATTGTGTATTGTCGGCGAGAAAGCATATCTTGAAGGAGACTGATGAAAGTATTCCAAGGGCTAAACGTCATTTAAGAATGTAATTATTATTAAATATTTTTATTGATAACATTTACTA
>JAODGE020008876.1:0-25824 GCA_027574965.2 Ecitophya simulans
AAACATCGCCGAGTAAAGATATACAACAATGGTTTAATGACAGAAATTAATTTTCACATGTATTTTATATGGGCGTGCAAGTACGACTTCAAAGTCAGATTTGATATAGCCACGCCGAATCATTTTTGCTGAAACTAGTGCCAATCGAAAGCTGAGAAACTTTTCTATGCAACGATACCAAAACATCGCAATTTTGATATAGCCACGCCGAATAATTTTTGATAAGACTAGTGCTAATCGAAAGCTGAGAAACTGCTCTATGCAATGATGCTAAAATACCGCCGAGTATAGATTTGCATAGATATCTATGTTTTATTTTAACTCCCATGTATTTCTTATTGGACTACAGCAGCGTTTTTGGAGCTGGGGTTTTGGAGCCAACTTGATGCCGGTTATTTTTTCTGACTTTATTATTTGGTATTACTTGGTATTACATTATCACTTGGTTACATTAGACCAATTTAATTTTTATTTAGAAAACAACATTTTGCATTGTTCAGTGTTTTTGTGCGATTGCAATTGCGATTGAACTGCACACAGTCGGCCACAAGAGCGTGTTGCGCGCGCAAATAAATTGCGATAATTTTACTTAAAATTACTAATGATAAAATTACAAATTACAACGTTGTTTTTTTATTATATTTTTGTTTATTTTACCAAATAATTGTAGATGTTTTTTAAAACACGTATGTTTAAAGAATAGTATAAGTAGATAATAAAATAAGCGAAAATAAGCCAATGTTATTCTTATGGATTTCCGGTCAAATGAAAATCTAGATTAGAGTTAATGAGTGCGAGAGAGATAGGTGTGTGTAAGCTATATCTCCCTTGTTTTGCGTTTCTAGAGAGAGAGGGAGAGGTGTATTGAGGTGTATGTTGGAATGAGATTTGAGTATGAGCGGTGTTGGCAGCAGTAGGAGTTTGAAATGGTGGATAGTGATTGGTCGATTTGAAAAATCTGGTGAGTAACTAGGGTCTGGGGAATTTCGAAATGCATATGTACGGTTGGCTACTCTGGAATTTGACAACTTAAGAAAACAGATTGAATAATGAAATGTGTATGGTGTGTTGCCTACGATGAATGGTGTGTTTGTAGTTTGAAAATTTTAAATTGTTTACGTTTTGCGCGTGCGACACAGCTCTGGGCGGCTGAATGTAGAGTTAAGGTTGCACGTGAGCGCCTCTGGACAACAGAGTGGGGAATTAGCGTATCGCAATTGTTCGGTCGGGATCGGATGGCGCGAGCGCTGTCAGATGTCAAATTTTGATAATTATTTTTACTGAGTGTTGCAAAAACGTAAATACGGGGTTTTGCAAATTTGAATTGAATAAAACTTGTAGACAAACCATATAAATTATTGAACACAACATGGACATGGACACAACAACTAATTTACTTTACATTCGTCAATCGACCGCCATCCGTTGCCTACACGTTGTTGTATGTTGTTTTCCCGTGGGTAAAGTAACACTAAGATGACTTTTAATTCTGCCCTACTTGTAAACATTGTATAAACCCGTCACACCACTCTAAAAAAAAGAGTCAACTTTTGTGAAAAATGACGCGGCGCAGGGGAGCGCACGGAATTCCAAAATTATAACTGCGACGATGGAGATGGCAGCTTAGCCCCGGTACCTGGTTGTAAAGAGTATGAATGAGAATGATTTCATTAAAATCAGCCCGTTTGTAATTTACAAAGTGTTATACGAGTTAATTGGGAACGTAAAATTGATGCGGAAAATTAAGATTGGTTTGCCAGTCAAGGTAACTTCAAAACGACAAACAATGCGTTTTCTTGAAATTTTCCAATTACAAAAAATAGAAGTTACAATAGTCTTGCACCGTACACTAAACACTTTTGAAAATGTGCTGTATTGTCGCGATTAAAAGTTGCGGATAATCTTGCAAATCAAGGTGTAAAGGCGGTGCGGCGTATGAAAACGCCCAAGAATGAACAACTGGTTGACAATGTTTTTATGTTTGCATGTTCAATACACTCAGAGTTCCGGCGCGTATACCTGTAGGTTATCATTCATTTCTTGTGTGCAAATATGTCTAAGCACCCTTGTAAATGCTTCAAATGCAAAAGATGTGTGTCTGAACACCTTGTTTACAGCAAAACTCTCCACCAAAGCAGTCAGTGTAAAAATCCCATTACATGCGTAATTGTAAGAGGGCACACTCTGTTAGGTTGCGCAACTGCCCAATTTTCAAAATTGAGCAGCCAATACAGAAAATACGTGTACGCAAAAAGTTAATCTACGCAAACGCAAAGAGTAGGTTGTCTCCCAGAACAAACGCGCGCGTATGCCTTACAACAAAATTATCAAGCAACTGTGTCCGTTGTTTGGCGAAATTCGGAGAAAACTAGCTCTGTCTAGATCATCAAAATGCAGGCACAAACCAATGTTAAGTCGGAATCAATTAAAGCTAGCTTGGCAAAAGTGCCGGCAAAAATTGGTGCCAAATCAGAGCTGGCTGCGGCTAGTTCTAATAAAGCGCCGGCCAAAGCAAACGTTGGGTAGCAACTATAATTTTTTTCTAAATTCATTAGAAAACATACTTCAGTGGAATTGTAATGAGGTGGTAACAAAGCTGTCAAATTTGCAGTTTTTTAATGAGTTTTTTTAATAGAATCTCAAAATTTTAGTTTTTGCAACCATGGGCGGGGTTGCCCTCTGTTTAAAAAGATTGTAGGGCAAATCCTGTAAATATCAATCCAAATAATAGCATTTTTTTGGCGTTTTTGCTGCTTGATTTGATTGTGGCGTTGTCATAAGGTCCAACGCTTATGACGTGGTTTTCTTCCGCAGTATTCGTTAAGTGGCCATTAGCCAATTTTAATCAGCACGAATATTCAGAAAACCAAAGTTTACCGCCCGCAAAAAACTGACTGAGACTTGTTTCAAGAGTTTTTGAGGTTTGAACATTTTTGCCCAAAGCAAATGAATGTGTCCGCGTTTGTCGAGGACGTTCTTCGAGCGACACATTATAGCTTTCCGAAAACTCATATAACGTGTTTAAATAATGCCCATCGACCGCAAACCTTGTCAAGTATAAGAAATGCAGGGCCCTGGCAAGGCGCTGTATTGTGCAAAACAAACGTACGCAATGGAAAGAGTATGTTTAGACGATTTTGTCTTCGGCGTCTCTTTTGGAAGTGTAGTTTAAAATTTGCGCAATTTTAGATTGCAAATCCTTTCCTGTCTTGTCTCACCTTGTGGACAATGGCAACATAGTTTTATCAGTAGCCATATGTGAGTTCGTAACGGCGTGTTTTGGGGGCAACAGCCTCACCGCTAATTAAATACAGCATTTCTTGGCTACCAAAGATTATGTTGAGATGGTCAGCTTTGACTTTGGCAACTATAAGTGTGACTGTAACAAACTATTCTCCTTAAGAAAACTGGATTGTGCCCTCTCTACTATTAAAAATTTTTCAGCGAGTCTTAATTCTATTCGTTGTTTTTCTTACGCATTTTCCGTTGAGAAGCAAACGTCTTCTCAACTTTTTAAATATATTCCTATTCTTAAACAAAGTAAAACCCCTTCTAACCCTGTTTGATATTGGCCAAACTCTCTCACTTTCTGCATTAGCAGGGTTGGGAAGAAGATAACAGCTTGGCAACTTACTTTGGTTATCAACTAACGTAATCTTCTTAGTCCTTTTTAAACAGGTTTTTGCAAGCACTGGTGCAATAAAGGCGCAGATTTTGTACATTGAACGCGCGGTTCAGAATGCATTTCTGAATCAAAATCATTTCACTGCAATTTTTCTCGATATCGCCAACACTACACGTGTCGACGTTTCCAAAAGCTTGTGGTTGATTTCAGTAAACGACTCTGACGCGCTTTTTTTGGTGCAGACACCAATTTTATTGTACTGCCACAATAAAACTTAACCGTTTCACATGGTTACTAGAGACAAACTCGCCTGACTCAGTCGTAAATATGTCTATAGGTAACCTTAGTTACGCCTTTTTGTTTTCCAGCAGCCTACTGCGGGTTTCACCGGGTTACTAAGCAACTAAATATTTGGAACGGCTGCAACAAATATGATTTGGCAATATAGCATCTTACAACAATTGCATCTTTGGGGATTTTGCGGAAGAATGCTTTTCTTTATCCGCGATTTGCTTTGCAATTAATCTTTCTTTGTCTTAATGATTATTCCAATTAGTTAACCTACCATTTCTTAGAAAATGGTGTTTTGTAGGGATCAATCTTTAGTGTAATTCTATTCGTTATTGCCGTCAACTGTCTGACTAAGGTACTGAGCAAGGAAAACAGCGGGATCATCTATGTTGATGATTTTATGATTTTATGATTTTTGCAAGCTCAGCTACCCCTCATCTATTAGAAAGTTTTTAGACGCGTTTTTTGTTTATCCTCTGAAAAAACACATGCGTGTATTTTTGTTGACTACGTCCCCCGCATTCCTCTACAGCATTACTTATTAGCGGCATAAATATACGGTTAGTTGAAAACGTTAGGTTTCTGGGGGTGACTGTGGGCTTCCGGATATGTTGGACAATCCACGTGGCAAATGTTGCTTGTAAGTGCCACTAAGGGCTAAACGTTCTTTGATGTCTGTTTGGTGTACGTTGAGGTGCTAGTAAGGTAGTTTTACTAAATGTTTATTTTGTTCTTGTTTTGTCTTGTCTTGAGTATAGAAGTTGAGTTTGTACATTGGCTGTTTTTTTTGTGCGGCAAACGGTTTAAAAACGCGAGCTTGCCCGTTGCATCCAAATGCCTCGGCGTTTAGTGAAGATAATTGCAATTGACACGCTGAGCGTCCTACGTATACTAGACCTGCTACCATTGCAGCCTAAGGGCTTCATTACTGGTGCTTCTGAAGGCTAGCATGCAACATGGTGTATCCAATTGGTTGATGCCCTTTATATTTATGGATGTGTTTCTCAACCGCTATTTCAAAGCAAAAACAACCCCTTCCAGACTGAAAATTTTAATCTACAAGTATCTGCATTATAACTATTTGGAGTGAACCCATATCTACACCGATAAGTCAAAGTCTGCATACAAAATTAGTGCTGCTTTAACAATTGGTATAAAGTCGCAATTGCTATATTACTCTACTCTGGTATCCAAGACACATTGGAGTTTTAAAAAATACTACTGCTGACCGCTTGCCAGTGAAAGTTTGGTAGACGCAGAAATTAGAACATACCCGTCACGTGGACGTACTGCCAAAGTGTATCCCTCTATTCGAAAAGTAGGTGCCAAACTACAGTAACCTCTCTTGCTATCAGCAAGTAGCCATGTGTAGATTGCGCATTGGCCACGCCTAAGCGACGCAGTCGTTTGTGCTGACACGGACTCAGAGACCCGTTTGCACTCAGTGCAACGTGCCGCCAACCATTGCCGCATTTGTTGCAGTGCCTTGGCATTAGGGACAGAAGCGGGTCTGCAAATTACTGGCGGTATGAGCTGCTTTTCGATGAATACAACCACGCACTAGTGTTACCGAGTTGTATAATTATTTTTTTTTTATATCTAGCCTTAACATTGTATTTATTTATTGTACTGTTTATTTGTGTTGAGTATTTATTAGTAGAGTAGTCATCATTATGTTTAGTTTTTTTCAGATAAAATTCTAGCAACCGAGCAAACGTTTTTGTTTATCCGCTACGGGGCCGTTTTAAAAACGGCGTTTTAAACGTCTTGACGGTTTTGTCTGCAAATGGCAATCCGGAAGGGTGGGGCCGCGTAATACAGTGGAGCGTAATAAGCGCTCGCTAGTCTGGTCTGGTATCCAGGACACATTAGAATCTTAGAAAATACCGCTGTTAAAAGCTAATGATACAAAATCTTTGCGTGGAATGTGGTAAAGATTTAGTGACGGCGTAAAATTAGAGCGTAACCTCTTTGTGCACGTACTGCCCAGGTGTACCTCTTTTTCTGACAAAAAAATGCTATTCTACGGTAACTTTTTTTGCTATTAAAATGCAAAATATGCATTGGCCATGCCCAAGCAACGCACTTGTTTTTGTTGACATGTTTTCAGAAACACGTTTGCACCCAGTGCAACGTGCAGCTGACCATGCCGCATCTGTTCCAATACCCTGAAATTAGGAATAGCCGCTGGTTAGCAAATAATTATTGGTTTGACTTGTTTTGCAATGTATACAACTACGCACTAGTGTTGCCGGTCCTACGTTATGCAGGTATTTGTGTTTAGTTGTGATTCTCGATAAGTTATTTATTTGTTTTTTTGTATATTTAGTCATTACAAAGCATTTCTTTATTGTACTGTTAATATGTGTAGAGTATTTATTTCTATATTTTTTTGTGACCAAGTATATATAGGTTAATTGTTATTGTCTCGTTCTTCAGGTTTTTATGCTGGATACCCCAAATGCTCTAAGTTGGCGATGCAGGTAGGGCGGCCTCACTAAAAAGATCTATTGGAGGGCGGATATGTTTTTAGTGGCGCTTTGGGTAAATTTTCTATAGAATACACCTGGAATGAACATCGTAAACTAAGCCAACAGAGTAAACTAAACCCAAGTCAATACTGTCTAACTAACACACACAATCTTAAATAGACCAAAATTAACCCCGGCATTTGCTTTGTCTATGCAGAAAATTTACACATATTTTAAGAGTTTCAACATATTTTAAAAATATTTTAAAAAACATGAAAATTTTGTTTAAACTTTTTTTTATTTTTAAATTGAAATTTTTATCACTATGCAAAATTAACAACGCACTTCTTCGAACTATTTTTTTCATGATTCAAAATAAATTATAAACTCACTCATTAAGATAACTTTTAAGTTTTCTAGCAATTTTGTTTCATTTTTTTTGTAGTGACAGAACACTATGCTTTTATATTGTCGCGAGCCATAACGTTGCTCGCTGAAAATATGAATAATTAGGAATGTGGAGTAGTCGCGTGGCCTCCAGCTAAGGTGCCGACATGTCCTGTGGAAAAGCACTGGGGGCTTTTCCCTCAATGTTAATGAACAATTAGACGCCGTTACGCTGTCCCTGCGCCTACCGAACTCGTCTCAGTTGTCTCTACCATAAGATGTTAATCTCCACTCTGTAAGTCGTCCATTCTTTACTGTTTATAATAAACGCTTTGTCAGTGTCCTTCTTGTGTTGTGCTTGACTCGGCCTGATCTTAACCGGTAAGTCGCAAACGCACGCCAAGCGAGTTATTCTATTCAACCCCAAAATTATAGTCAATTTATATCTAAATCCTCGAATCGCGACAATATTCTATTTGGGTTTGAGAGATTAAAAAAAGTCAAAGCAAGAAGGCTAATTCCAGTGAAAATAAAAAGTAGTTAGACAAAATTTGCTTTACGGATAAAGCAGTTTAGACAAATCATCAAATAAAATTCTTTGAATCAAACTCAACGGCATTCCCAACATCACACAAGATTGATTAATGATTTAAAGGCATTGATTTTTGATTTTTTTATTAGTTTTTTATTAGTTCTTGACAATAAAAATTTTTCTGAACAAAATTAGTTTTTAATAGACACATATTCATTTTTAAAACATGAAAATCAATTGTAAACTTTGGTTGTATTTAAGGCAGCATCCTCAGAAACAGTTTTAAAAATTTTAATACTTTTTGCGACTGATTTTTTGAACAAGAAACAAAATTTTACAGCCGTGCGTAGTTCTCAACTATTGTTGCGGCATGGTTTTTCTGCGAAACCTTCCTCCATCATAGCGCTGTGGTGTGGTTCCACGCACCCAAAATGCTGCGTTGTCTGAAATGGTAATAATAAGGGGGACTAGCTCGCAACGACCGCGACTCAACTGGATACAGTGCAAAGTCAAGTTCTAGCATGTCCAATCATTGTTTATTGGTTTACAAAACAAGCGCAGACTTACATATACATCGTTGTGGTTACATGAGCATCACCGTAGACAAGACACAACGAGACACCTAGAACGCGCTCGAGTAAACCGGAAAAAATTGCTATGAGCGGTTTGCAAGAAAAGCCATCTTTAAAACGCCGCAACTGAGGTCTTGATCACAACCAAAATCTAAAACAAGTGTGTTTGTTTCTTGCATTGAGCTTTTCTTTTAACCTTGTTTACTGCCGTTTTGTCGCCTCCAACTCTCAGGTCCTATTGCTGAGTAAGCACCTCACGCGCGTTCCATATGAACATCGCTTGTGCGTCCGCGGAACTCGCTCACTAGGTCAACGTTGTTCTGATCTACACGACGGCGGTTGGTGGTCGTTCCCCGGGCTTAGGTGTTGATGACACCGTGCTCAGCCCTGAACTGATATCTTCTGGCAGCCATATTGCCAAATCGCAATTTTCAGATTGCAACACTATATTCCATTTAATTTTTGTCAAAATATAAAAAAATGGTTTTACTAGAAAAATTTTGACAAGCGAACCGATCAACGACGCAACTTTGTTACATGTAGTCATATAATAGGTTTACCCATTTTCCCTTACCACTCTCGTTTACTTAATTACAACTTTTTTTACTGTTAGCAATGCGTACAGAAAGTACTGCCTCAGTATACGTTACATCTATTGTTTAACCGAACAAATCTTAAAAGCACACGCGTTAATTTTTGTTTCATTTTTAAATTTTAAATTTAATTTGCGAAATGATTGGTTTTACGTGCAAACCTATTGCTTGTTGCCACCTTAAATTGGCTAGACTATTTACGCGTCGACAAAATGATAGTGGCATATTTGAAAATTGTTTGGTTCCAGTATAGTTCATGTCCATCACAATCACTAGTGCGACATTTTATAAACCACAAGTACGTATTATGTACTACATTATTTCTCCAATATAATAAATTTTTATGGGCGTAATAAGTAGTACATCCATCCGAATTTTTAACCGTGGCAAGAAAGCGGTGTGGACAAAAATAGCAAAAATGACAAATAAACGTGAAATCACAAAAAAATGCAAATAAAAAATCAATACAATAAGAACAAAACAAAATTAATTTTAGTTATTACAATTTTTTAAAAATATTTTACATGTACATGTATCAATTTTGTATCAATCATTTTTTACTTTCTTTGCGCCTAATTTTTAGTTACTTCAATTAATTTCTGATTCTATCCTACCTATTTTATCTTGGAAAATTACAACTATTTTATAAAATTTGCTACAATTTTAGCTGTTATTAAACCGCATGTTGCATTTTAATCTAATTTTCCATAACTTTTTCTGACTTATTTTTGTCAAAGAGATCTGGATTCTTACGAATTTAATACCTGACATCGACGATTTCTACAAGGTGCATACCATTTTATTTGTTTTTTATAGTGTATGAAAGCAACAATAAGAAGTGACGTTTGCGTGCAAATGGTTGACGCCTCCATTACGCACAATATATTTCAGCCATCAGTCGGTTTTGTAGGTTGGTTTTCCAACACAAGTAAATAATTCTCTAAAATTACTGTCTATTATTTGTCGCCAAAGCTTTAGTAAATGGTTTGTTTCAAAATAATAGCGGTATTGTGATTATGTTCACCCAAGTTTCCAGTTTAAAGATTTGCATTTGCGCGTTGGTAATGGTAATGAATGACTTAAATTCTGTATCACAACTTAAATTTTTACTAAGTTTAGCGTGATTTGTTTGTTGCACCAACAAGCTCACAATATCTTACATCTTGCGTTACAAAATCCGGGGCTGTATTCCGGACGTACTAATATCAGACGACTCTCACGTCACTTTTGCGGATGTTAGTTGTTGGTGAGAATTGAAAAAGAAATGATCAAGTCCATTTTGTATATTCGCACGGAGAGTTTGTCTTACATGGACAGGTCGAAGTACTGATGATAAAAGAACGGCATCGGACATTGATATGCCTTGTCCTATTGCAAAAATTGTCACTTGATTTTGAGTGTGTTTAAAGGTGTTTTGCCCCTTAAACAATGTGCACCAGTGTCCTGCAAACAAAATTAGAGCATCTTAGAATAAACGTTCTAAATGTGCAAAAACAAATAAAATACAATTATTTTGACAAAAATGTTTACTGCTTAGTATTGTGCGTAATTCTAGAAATTTAAAACAGTTTAAGCGTCTGGAACTATGAGTAGTGTTTTGTTAGTCATTGCAAATAAAGTTTCATTGTTGTTTAGTTAGTTTGTTAACATAAGTTGACTTTTGCTTGTTTTTAAAGTAATTACTAAAAAACAAACATGTCTTGTCTGCAACTTTTTTTATTGTTGCATATGTAAGACAACTTGGGCTATTGCCGACTACTAATCATCAGATTCTAAAATTAAGAAAATCACGACATAAAATTAAAGAAAAACTGCAAAATAAGCGTTTTTGTCATTACAACAACACAAAAACACCGAGAAATTTACCAATGCTACGTCGACTTTATTAGAAAACACGGAGAGCTGCATGACCTAGCCACTCGCGAGACCCAAACTACCTGACTCTAGCTTTATAAAAGTGGTGCTGGTAGTACGTTTTCTATCTAATATGTTTAGTAAAATACAAAGAATTATATAATTCCAAAGAATGTATTTGCAAGTATTATATGTATAGAATTTTAGCGGTGCTAACAGAATTCCTGATAAATACAAATATTTTTTTGTATTTATCAGGAATTAAATAAACATAATAAATAAATCTCACCGAACCGGAAGTATAAAAACAATTATTAAATTCAAATTTGGCGCACGGGTATGAAAACCAAAGCCAAACTTGATTACCTGCTTTCGTCGGCTTCCTTATCGGTTCTGAAAAATAAATTACGCCAAAAGTCAACAACTGCATATATAATTTTAAATAAATTTTATCGATGGTATTTTTTTACAATTATGCTACAATTAATTACTAACACCTAAATACCCAACAGCTACCTGCTATATAATTTACTGTGTGTTATAAAACAAATATAATAGTACCTTAAACTACCTTGAAATTCTTTCGTAGTTGGTTTTGACTTTGAGTTATTTAAAGTTATTGTACTGCTTGGCAATTATGCAAAAAATGCAAACAATTCTCAGTATACAAACTATTTGTTAAGCTGTACAGCACCATTGGTAATTTGACGTTTTGACAGTTCACTTTTTTAGATGCCGTCTAGGCGTCTCACAAATGTCGCAGCACGTGCAAGGCCGTACAACCACCATAAAATTTTGACCACAATAGAATTTGATAATGTATGTATTGGACGGCATGGCAACTAATAACCAAACTAGGCAGTCTTAATGTAACAATAAAGTAAACAATAAACAGTACAATAAATAAATACTATTCAATGACTGGGTACAAAAAAACCTAAACACATAACACTTATCGAAAAACACAACTACACACAGTACTCTCAGAACGCAAGACCAGCAACACTAGTGTGTGGTTGTGTATATCGCAAATCATCTCAAACTGCTAGTCATTTGTAAACTCGCTCTTGTCCCTAATGCCAGAGCGTTAGAACAGATGTGGCTCGGTCAGCGGCCTGTTGCACTGGGTACAAACGCGTTTCTGGGTCCGTGTCAGCAAAAACGACTGCGTCGCTTGGGCGTGGCCAATGTGCAACTTGCATTTGATCCTTTGCTGATAACAAGAGAGGCTACTGTAACACAACACCTTAGGTTGTGCGTCTACAAAGCGGGTACGCTTCAATTTTTGCCTCTACCAAGTCCTCACCGTATTTCCTATTAAAACTTTGCAATCCCACCAGAAAGCAACAATGTCCGGGTTAAGAGCATTATTAGGGGAACGCATTGCCAAGCGGTCAGCAGCGGTATTCCCTGAAATTCCCGTGTGTCCTGGATACCAGAGAAGAGTAATACGGCAACCAAACTTGCACGCGCCCATTACGCTTAACTGTAGTACTCCTGGATTGTTATTTGCCCACAAAGCCGCCCGGGCGCTTAAAACATCGGTAATGATTACCGTTTGTGGTAAGCAAACAAAGACGTTTGCCAGGTTGCTAGCACTTTAGTTGAGTAAATTGAATAATATAACGGAGGCGTCTATAAATGCAACTCAGACTGCAGACTCATTGATGTAGATATTAGTCCAGTCTAAATTGTCACAATGCAAATGTACGTAGAAAAAAAAATTGTGTCCAAAAAGGGCTGTTTCTGCTTTCACATAGCAGTTAAGAAACACATCCACAGATATATAAGGCATCAACTAATTGAATACACCATGTTGCATGCTAGCCTTTAGAGGCACCGGTAAGTCAAACCCTTGGGCTGCCATCAGCTCCCTAAAGATGATGCTAGCAGGTCGTAACGGTGAGCCGCTCAGCGTATCGGTTGCAATTGTCCGCACTAAACGCCAAAGCGTTTGGATGCAACGAGAAAGCTCAAATTTTTAAACTATATATCAACAAGTTGTGCTGGCGTCTCAGGTCTGGAGGCATGAAATTTGCCTTACAAAGAACAGACAACGTTAAACGGGTACAGACAAACTTCCTGATAGTAAACTTAGTCCAACAACTTTATAGTTGTGCACCGAACCAATGCAAAAACCAAACATCCATACTTGAGACAAAACAAAACAAAAGCACGCTAAAACTTTACCAAAACTGCAAACAACATTCGCTACGTGGATTTTCCAACGTAAACGGGAGTCCTCAGTTACCCCTAGAAAATTAGAGATTTCAACTACCAGTATGTTTATACCGCCTATGCTTAGTGCTGGAGGGGAATGCGGGAGACGTAGTCGACAAAAGTAAACGCATGTGGATTTTTCAGAGAATAAAGAAACCGCGACTAAAAGCTTTCTGATAGATGAGGTTTAGTTGAGCTTGCAAAACTTGAGAATTTTTATTGTGGAAAATTCAAAAATAATCCACGTTTATAATACCGCCGTTTTCTTTGTTCAGAATTTTGGTCAGAAAGTTGACGGCAATAACAAATAGAATCACACTCAGGATTGATCTTTAAAGAACACCGTTTTCCAAAAAATGGTAGTTTGACTGATTGGATTCAGTAAGACAAAAAAAATATTGATTGCAAAAAAAACTACAGTAAAAAAACGCATTCTTCCGCAAAAATCACAGACATGCAACTGTTGTAAAAAGCTATATCGCCAGATCATATCGTATGTTTGCTCGATATCGAAAAAAACCGCTGATGACTTCGGTTTAGGAATGCGTTCTAAACCACGCGTTTAAAGTAAAAAATTGCGTCTTCAATGCATTGGTGTATGCAAAACTTTGTTTGAAGAAAACTAAGAAAGTTACGTGACTCAAGAACCCAAGTAAGTCGCCGACCTATCATCTTCTCCTAGACGTTGCGAGTGCAGGAAGTGGGAGAGATTGGCCAATAACTAACAGAGAAGGGTCCTTACCGGGTTTTAAAATAGGCATCACTATTGTTTTTTGCTTTTTGCTATTCAATAAGGTAAGTAGATAACAATCACAACATATTCAAAAGGTTGAAGAGGCAACGGTTGCCTCTCAACAAAAGGTGTTTAAGAAAAACATAAGAAATAGAATCAAAACCCGTCAAAAAATTTTAACAGAAGAAAGGACACAATCTAGTTTAAAAAAACGTTGTTATAATCATCGAAAACGCCAAATAAATTGCTACTGCTTAGAGCGGTGTTTGGAAGGGTATAGCAATAGTCGTACAGTTTTTCAGAATTAATAAAGCAACCTTGCCCTTGGTTTGTAGGTTGTGTACGTCATCCTGCCAGAAACAGTGGTTTCAGTTTAGTTCCACTAAAATATGATCTCCATAAAATTTAAAAAAATTGGAATTGTCACCCAATGTTACAATTAGGAGTCCAACTCTAGCATTAGCACGAGCAGGACGTGTTTATCGCAGCTACACAGATTTACTAGCAAACGTGCAATAGTCTTGCTAAAATCGCGTTAATTGCTCTAAATTACGTACATTGTACAAAGAATCTAAATAAGTCGTCATGGAGAAGAACAAAGGCTGGTCCGTGCAAGGAAAAAGAAAACCTGGACGTCAAAAAAGCGGGGGTGCTGTCAAAAAAATCCCCAACCCAAACATCGCCGCTCTGCAAGCACGCATCGTTGAATTAGAGGCACTTCAATCTCAACCACAAACTACGGCAAACGTATTCACCCACAACGCACAAACCGACCACGAGAACTCACAATACGACACACATGAAGAAGAAATGTTTGACATTACTGGTAGCCAATATTTTTTAAACGCCACAAACACGACAATCTTATCTCACATATTAACAGTCTTGTCGTGTTCTCCGTGTACTACAACAAGATCCAGTATCACACCAAAAACATCTACTCTCACTCAAACAAACACAACTAGCACCATGCCACAAACGTCAACTACAACACACACAAACTCATCCATCAACCACAAATTACACGCATATCTACACACATACCACCTCCAAACAACCAGGAAGACAAGCCGCCTAAAGTTCGCAAACATGTGGAACGGTCCAGATACGGACGCAAACAACATTATCATTAAAATTTCTCTCGGTATAATTCTTAAAACTAACAATATCAAAAAGAATACAGAATCGGCACTGACCAAACTGAAACGAACAAATTTTATCTACTCGTTCAAGCGCGCTGCTAATTCTAGGCCGTCTACTGCACGCTCACCTCAAGCGTCATTTAGCGTTATCATCAAATCGGTCAAACATGAAATTTCAGTTATTGAAATGAGTCGTTATTTATTACAACAAAATATCAGTCACAGATTAATGTAAACGGATTGTGTCCAGACAAACAAACAACACAGGCTGTTCTGCCTCGTTCCAGAATCTTTTAATCTCAGGTCTCTTGTATAAACACAGGCATTATCCGGTAATTGAAAGTGCACCTCCTCAAGCCGTAGCAACGCCGTGTGCAAAGTGCCATCAAAATCATTCCACCAGCGCATGTAAATCAACAGAACCCCTCAGATGTGTATCTTGCAACTCAATAGAGCATCAAGCTTAATCATTAAAGTGCCCAAAACACCCTAAAACTACCATTGCAGGAGTTCCAAACGTTAAAATCAAAATTGGTAATAAAATGTCTTCACAAATTCAAAACAGTATTACCAGTGGCAACAGAATTCACAAAACAATTACATTACATGACCATATTATTGGAAACTAAAATTATATACTAAAATTAATACTCAAAAAACATTAACCGCGAGGAGCTGATCAAAAAAATTAGACACAAAATTCAAGATTTGTATAGAATAGACACTGTGGTTAATTTTATAAACGGTAATCATCTATATATTCTGATGGTTGATATGACCGAGCCCACTCTAGGAACTCGAACAGTATTCAACACTAATGTAAAATAAAATTAGATGTATATACAACAACATTAATAGCTATAACAACAAACGATACTTTTTAAAGAACATAATGAATGGAGAAGCGACATGGTATTAATGGTTGAAACATAAATCCAGTCAGAAACTCAATATCGGGACTGGTTGGCAATCCAAAAACCTGCAGTTATGGATCAAGGTAGGCTAAAAGGCGGCTGCAACAATAAAACTAAAAAAACAAAACGCGCCCGTGGTAAATCAAGATAATAATGAGTGTTTCCAAATTGCAGTCTCCATTCACTCATTTTCTAATACTGATGATATCATTTTGGTTAAAGCGTCACTATACGACCTATCTATTATCATAAGCGACTTTAATTTTAATGCAAGGAAATACAAAATAAATGCCTCTTTCCTAAATAATAGCAATTTTGTTCGGCTGGCGACCCCAATAACTTTTCTTTCTTGTAATACTACGCCAGACGCAATATTTTGCACAAAAAATCTAGCCCAGTACATCGAAAACCTGCAGATAAACTGTGACACTGGCTCAGATCACTTCGCTCTCACATTAGATATCCGCACATTGTCTGCAATCTGCGTTAATTCTCCTAAAATTGTCCACGACTATAAGAAATGCGATATCAAATTGTTAAATAAAAAACTAAAAAAGTACATTCTTGATCAGCCTGATACTATTTCAAAACTGAGCATTTACAATTTTTCTGCAGAAATAGAAAATCAAATTCAAGCATGTAGTCCCACCAAAAAATCTAATTTCTACAATTTTGCGCCGCCACCATTTATAATTAGTCTTATAAAGCAAAAACGTAAACTTCTTAGAGACTTTAAAAAAACGTACGATGTCAACACCAAGACACTGATTAACTCTTTGGGTAAAAATATCCACAATCACATACACGAATTTAATAAATCAAGATGGCTGGACGCATGTAATAAGATTAACGTTTGTAATGGAAAGCAATTCTGGATTCACATCAAGAAACTAAGCAGATACAAGAACAGTAACTTCTGTCATACAATTAATGACCCAAGCTTACATGAATCGTTCACCGAACCAGAACAAATTTGTCGCATCTTTCAAGAACACTTCGAAGAGGCATTTTTGTTTTCTCAAAATTCCAACTATTCTAAAGCCAATCATAAGCTAGTCAATCGGTGGTACGAACAAAAGTTTAAAAATCTCTTATGCGATAGCAATGCTACCTCTATTGAAGAAACAAAGGATCTCTATTTTAAAACACTATCCAAAATGAGGAACTCTGCTCCTGGGAAAGTCCTGCTAACCGTGAAAATTCTGAAACAACTACAACCGAAAATTCATGATTACATAATTAAACTATTTAATTATTGCACGCGTAATTCTAAATATCTCGCAGAATGGAAACCTGGCATAATAATAACAATTCCCAAAAAACAAAGAAATTGTCACACACCAAAGGAGTTTCGGCCAATTACACTAATTCTTGTTTTTGGTAGAATCTTAGACAATATGATAAAGCACGAGATAGAACTTGTCGCAAATAACTATATACCAGCTTATCAGTCTGGCCTTCGTCACAGTAAATCAACTCTTCATCCACTAGCACTACTTATCAACAATACACAAGCTAGTCACATTAATGGCAAGAAAACATGTGCACTTTTTCTAGACGTAAATAAAGCATTCGACTCTGTATGGCATAGAGGTATAATCCACAAGTTATAGTTAATGAAAGTCCCCACTAGACTCCTACTTTCGGTTGCTAGCTTTTTACACCACAGAATCCTGCATGTCAGCTCTAACAACATCTTATCACCAAAATTTACATCTCGACAAGGAGTACCACAAGGGTCGCCTTTATCACTACTTTTATTCAACATATTCTGCTTTGACATTTACAGTCCAGATTGTAACTATTTCGACAGTAATAAATATCTTCTACAATATGCCGACGATACTCTATTGGTAGCGCATGGTCAAAATTGTCGTAAAGCTACGGAGAACCTACAGCAGCTAATAAACAAAACAACGCATTGGTTTAATCTTTGGCGCTTTTATCCAAATTTGAGCAAAACATATTTAATGTACTTTCATTCCACTCGAGATCAACAATTCTCTGTAGGCAAACGAACTGCAAAATAAATTATTACAAATATTAGACACCAAAACAATCCACTTTACAATATAACCAACTCGCAACTCTACGCAAAAGTTAATATTCAACCTATTCTTCAACGGTATAACGAACTGGTTCAAAAATTTTTAATATCACACCCAGATTTATTGTTATCCCTATCTCCTTACATAATCACGTCTCTATCAAGTGCGCCACCGAGATACGCTAACACACCAACAACTTTGTACAATTTGCTTAGCGACTTTGTATTGTAATCATAGAAACATAATAATTTTGCTTATATATATACCACGTTGTATTCAGTTTAATTCTGCAACTGTTTTTTTTGTAATAATGTACTGTAAAAGCTGAAGGACTATTGGTCGATAGCCTAGCCATGTGCTAAATATATTTATTATTATTATTATTATTATGTTACAATTAAAGAATAAAGAATAATAAATAAAAATAGGTTAATTTTAAATAAGAAAATAAAAGAATAAAAACATACGCAATCCTCAGAATCAGTAAAACTTCTTGCGGTTTTTAGAATCATGAAGATGCATGTCTTTCTTCTTTGGCTGCGTTAGATCTACGGTGAGTTGTGACGCATCCAACTCCTTCGCAAAACTTCCTAATTCCTACCTGTTCTGTTTCTCCGTCGGGGTCAAGGCGGGAATTCCGGTCGGCGAAGTAACTTTGGTTTTGGCCGGAGCTTTATCAAAACTAGCCGCTGCCAGCTTTGAGCTGGCAACTTTTTTTAGCGGCACTGTTGCAGAACCAGCTTTGACTGGTTCCCACTTGACGCCGGTTTGTGCCGGCGTTTTTGGCGTTTCCTCCGGATAATTTGGCCAAGCAACAGACAGTTGCGTAAATTAATTTTTTGCGTACACGTATTTTCTGGATTGCTTGTTTAATTTTGAAAAATGGGCAGTTGCACGATTTAGCAATATGTAGACCTTTAGAATTTGCGCATATAATAGGATTTTTACACTAGCTGTCTTGGTGAAGCGCTGTAACGCAAACAAACAGTTGCTGAGTCACACAGCTTTTAGATGTATGCCCGAACTTCTGGCATTCAAAACATAGTTAAAATACTAGAACATATTCGCACACAGGAAACAAGTGGTAATCCGCAATTATATGCACCGAAACAATAAGTGTATTAAACGTACAAATATGAAAACGGCTGTCAACCACCTTTTCAACCTTACGCGTCTTTATACGTCGTACCGCCATTACAACTTAAGCCGCGAAGATTTCTGAATTTTTTTTAGTGTGCAATAAATTGCAACAATACACCACCTTTTTGAGGGCTGTTAAATGTACTGTGCAAAACTACCGTGACATCCGGCAGCGATCGGGCATTGATGTGCTGTATCATATGCTGCACAACGTATTAAAATCACGTCGACACGTAATTATTCAAGCTGTTTTGAGTTACAAAAGCTAATAAAAACGTAAAAAATGGCGCGTAAAACATACCACTACGCAATTTATTTTTAAATTTGTAAATAAAACAAGAATTAATTTAAAACATTGAATTTTTATTGTTATATGTGGTTAAGTTCAATTTTTTTTCTTAGCAAGTCAATAACATTTAGACGTATTAAATAAAACATTTGTTCAAAACCCAATAATTGACTATTCTAATGCAACTAGTTGGAAACTGTAAACAGTGCACACCGTATACATGCCACGCGCTACACTTACTTTAGTGAGCTCATGTTGCTTAGATAGCTGCAAGTGTTTGTTTTTTGTTTGGTTTTTGTAAACACCAAGAACACAATTTTTCACTCAAAAAATGACGTCATGACAGAACTTTAAAATGGTCAATATCACGGCATGGTGCGTCACAATGGGCATGCGCCACTGAGATCAGGAAAAAAAGGTCGATGTGAAAAAAAGGCTATTTTACGCACTGTGTGTGGTGGAAAAAAAGTTTCTAATGCTCAAGTAGAAGATAATTGTAATAAGGTATACCGCACCGTAAAAAAATTAATTATATTGCACTACGTTCAATAACAATTAAATCCTAAAAACATGTAGAAAGTACCAAAAGGTGTGTGAAATGTACTACAGTTAAATAAACGCTAGAGATAATTTTGAACGTCAATTTTCTGCGTAAAAAAAGTAAGAATATGCAAATTGGTTGTACCGTCAGAGGGAGCAGGTTGATTTTTGCCCATTTAAAATTGTGTCTGCTGGATAGATTGTATAGAAATGGGTGCTCAGTTCACTCTATTTATTCTAAACAGCTGTTAAAATTACTTTTTAGAGAGCCTACGTGAGACGCCACTGGTTGTTTTGGCGAAAAACGCAAATAATTTTGAAGCTTTTAGATAACAAGAAACCAATTTTATTTTTGTCACATAAATTTAAATTAAATGTTGCACGCAAACTTAATGAAAGCACCAGATTATAGTTATAACGTTGATTACTAATCTTAATTATTTATTTCAAAATAGATTTTTTTCTACCGTCGATAAGAACTAAAAAGGGTACTGTTGTTTCAGAAATATAAAAACGTGTTGAAATTTATAAAGGTTGTAAGGGCGTCTTTGTAAAATGTTAAAACTTCCTGCTAATGTATTTTGTCTCATTTTTTAGACGTTGGGTTTTCCTGAAAAATTGGCACATCGGAAACATTTTTAAACAAAAAAGTTTTACGATTTTAATGCATGACATTAAGGATTAACCAAATGCGTAATATTTTATTTGTTTTATTATTCTATTTATTCTATCTATTTGGTTTTTACTTTTTTAGCTAGTAGAAACGTACGTAACACGTACAAGTTTGAAGAAAATAATTACACTGAGTATGAATACGGCGACAAGAAAAAATATTACATCTATGTACAACATTTTCCATATAGGTAGAGTGTTTGCGTGCAAATGGCGGGCGCCGCCATTACGCACAACATATTCCAACCACCAGACGGCTTTCTCTACTGGTTTCATTGGTTGGTCTTGCATCAAGTGTGAATATTTCTCTAAATTTTGAACTATTTCTTTGTCGCCGAAAATTTTGTAAATTGTTTCTTTTAAAATTAACGGCGTTACTGTGTTTATGTTTAAACGAATGCCGAGTTTAAGGATTTCTATTCGATTTGCGTTTGCGTGTTGATCGCCGATGAATGGGATAACAATTGTTGGTTTTTTTAGGAGTATAGCTTCTTCAAGAGACTGAATTCCTCCTTGCGTGATAAAAAGTTTGACGTTTCTATGTTCGAGTATTTTCACCTGCGGCAGCCAGTTTGTTATATAAACATTTCCAGATTTGTTCACAGATTTTAGAATTTCTTTGGGCAACGGTTCGGTTTTCCAGAGAAAGTTGTATGGTAGCATGGAAAATGTTTCTGTCAGATTCATAATTGAGTTTTCTGGCATGCTTATAGTTTGCACAAGTGTTCCCAAACTTAGAACTATAACTCCTTTAGTGGAATGGTCTAAAAACCGTTGTAAATCCTGAAAATTGTTCGTATTTAGTTGGTTAGTGTTAATGTTATAAAATACCGTTATTTAATTACCGTTGGTAATTTTTCATGTTTAGATCTTTCGAAAAACATTCCTCCTCCCAATAGAATAACAGATGGTGCGACTGCTCGTACTTTAAATAAGCCAATGTTTACATTAGCTAAAACCAAATCTAATTGTTTCCACGCTTCTCTTAATGGCAAGAAATTGTCACCAAAAAATTTCTTGCTAATAGCGTCTATTCTATCGTAGCCAGAAGAAACAGACCATGTTACACGCAGCCCAACCATAAATGTCTCTAGTCTCTCAAAAAATGTTGGATACTCTTTGATTTCAATAAAGAAACTATACAATAACTGGGGCGACAAACTTCCGGTATAGAAGTAAATGTTATCTGGATGATCAAATGGACTTATAAGAACCATTGGAATGTTATATAATTTTTTAAAAGAATACATTACAAACGAGGAGAATTCACACACAAGTAGGTCAAACTTCTGATTCCGATTGTGTATCAAATCTTGAATTTCTGGTAAATTCAACGCGACTTTTCCTGTTGCAGCTATGACCTCAAGATATTCTATACCTTGCGTAACATGGTCGGCGTTGTATTTCGGACGTGGTAACATTGAATTGATGACTCCGATATCAATTTGGCGGATGTTGGTGTTGTTAGTGGCCATTGGGAAAGCGGTGATTAGGACGATTTCGTGTCCGCGCGCGGCAAGTTCGTTCCACACAGGCCGGTAGAAGTACTGATGGCTGAAGAACGGCATTGGAGTTATTGCCAAAATGCGAGCCGCGTTTGACTTGTTTGTAAAAGTCCCCATGAATGTTAGACAAACAAAAATTGTTAATCTTGGTGCAATTGCGGATATCTTGTTAATTATGAGCGACATTTTGGGTGAGACTGAAAATGTTTTCTTTGGGATTTGGGAGGTTTTATACTCTTCCCTTCTACATTTTTGACGATAAACTAATGTTATGCACGGACCAATACGGTAAATACCAGCGTGCCGCAAACATCAACTTGCTACGGTAGTGCCGCCAGCGTTTCAAGCATTCGTAAAATTGTTGAAAAGTGCAAAATATTGTAAATTCTTTAATATCAAATGGTGTTATTTCTACTTTTAATTGTTATTGAATATTGCGGTTTTTATATTAGTAGTTTTTGCGTCTGTTACCGCAAGTAGGATGGTCGTGTCGGTTCTTGGGCGTTTTTGGTGCAGTAGCATTCAAACTTGTAATAGTTTAAATAAATCTAATTGTTATTTTAATCATTAAAGCCCGTACAAGTTATGCAAATTGTGACCGCAGCAAAAAAATATCCAGAAAGAATGCGGCCTGGGTAACGCCTAAGATAAGATAAATTAAATAAAATTTGAGTTGCTGATGCATGATTATTGCATTTGAAAAGTACACCAAAGATTTGAGGACAATCTAGACGTTTAAAAAACGGACGCTATCAAAACATTTGAGGTGGCATCCGTTAATAAATTGCCGCTGGACAAAACCTCTTTTCAATTGCATCGAGTAAAAAAACTACGTAAGACAACATTTTATTTTATAATGAGCAAATTTATTTGCATTGTCGACAAACTTGCCTAATTACAAAGGTGTCTAACTGAAGAAGCATCCAACGTCATCTATGGAGTTTGACTATCTGCCCCTGCATATGTAGATTAGTTGTTAAGTTTATCAATGTTACGACGCGACAACACGAGTTTGCTGCTCTTATTAACAGCAGTGTACAACCTCTGCATAGTAAACCACGGTTTTTTCTAACCACAGTTTAGTTCATAAAATTTAAAAATAATGTTTTTACATATCAAACACGACCATATTACTTAAGTTATAAAAGTATAATTTTGATGTACCTACAAATCAATATCTTGAATACATTTGATTAAAATATTAACTTTTTTTCCAGAATCTGTTCTTGTTGGCTATTGCAAATAAAATTTAAATGTTAAATTAAGATACCAATATATATATTTGATTTTGATTTAACAAATCTTGATTCTATTTAGTGTTTTGAAAATTGCGGTTTTTTGTCCGATACCAAAATTATTAATTTTTTGACAAATTTCGATTTTTTTGTTTGATACAAAAATAATGACAAAAAACAATAGAATAAAAAAATAAACATCGTATTTAATTGCGTTATTTGTGCATTTCTATTTTTAATGCGTCGCAATGTTTCAAAAAAAGGATTGTAAATTTGTGGTTCTGAAATAAAATCGATTGTTTGGGCAAAACGCTATTTGCATTAAATTGGAGCTGGTATATTTTGCCCGGCAGGAGAAGACAGATAGTCGTTTAAATTTTTCAACTGGTGACTGCGTAGTTTGTTAACATGAAGGCGAACATGAAAATGATAAGCCGAAAAGCAACAAGTGCCTGATTTTGATGAAGCTATTAAATGATTTTACAGAATATGCTTAATATATTTTCTTTTTTTCACCCAGTAATAGTAATAACACTTAAATATTGCACTGCCAAGTAGGTAATTCACTTTTTTTAAACACTTGAATTACTATCAAACTATGGCACAAGAAACTGTGTTGAATTATAACACCCTCGTTATGCGTTACGAATATATTGGAAAACAAAGTTAGGTTAAAATTAACAATTAAATAATTTAAATGTTTTATTGCACTTGTAAAATCAATAATTTTTTGATTATTATATACCTATCTACTTAAGTCAACCCTTGCTTGTTTTGCGTGCGATCACAGAAGAACGAACGTATCTGCAATTTTATTTTCTATTCTTATCTATTGAAGGCGATTTGTGCTATTAACGACTCCTTTTTGCACTTTGTTGTTATTAGCGGGTGGTAGTAACACCACCATGGGTTAGTTGGTAGAAACGACTCTTTACTCACGTACTTATAATTATTTTTAGCCATTGGATGCGTTGATGATAAACATACCCAACCAAAACGTTAAAGCATACAATAAAGCGGTCACAAAGAAGATGGAGCTATTTAATCCCCCGTTAGTCTAAACCGCGGCGGAAAAACTTATTTCTAGAAAATGATAATTTCTATTCAATTTGCCGGAAGGGCAATAAATTGGTGCAATGTTTAGTGTATGAACCGACGGAGCTTAATTGAAATATTAGCGGTATGCTCAACAATGTACATGCTGGCAACTTCACTGTAGCGTACGTACAGCTAAGCCTGCTAGAAAACAGATTCTGTAATTTAACGGATTACGACAAGTGTCAGGTAATAGCCACGCGACGTTCAGATGAGCGCTTTCAGATATCTTTTCCTTTTGGGGAGGCGCCTTGGAAGTTAAAGCCATTGAGGAAAAGCCCAAAATATTCAGAAGTTTACTAGCGCTACATCAACCTTATGGAAAAATACCAAATACCAAAATACCAAAATACCAAAATACCAAAATACCAAATACCAAAAATACCAAGTGGCTCTAGCCACTTCCAAAGCGCACAGAACTTGACTGCGTTTTGATAAAAATAGTGCTGGTAGTGCACTTTCTATTGTAGTACATCTTCTATCTAATATGTATAACTAGATACAAATATAATTCAAATAATGTACTTGTAGTATTATATTTATGGTATTTGTGCGGTGCAAACAAAATTCTAGATAAATACATAACAAAATATAAACATGATGAATGGATGTTACCGGACCGACAGTATGAGAGAAATAAATACATTGTATTCAAAATTAGCAAATAAAAACCAAAACCAAATCTACCGCGTACAACTTCAACTTGTATGATGCTGATTTACTGTTTTATTGTCTTTCTTACCGGATTTTTGAGTGCAACATCTATTGGAGCAGTCTATTGTATACTTTCTGGTAACATATACTCAATGACAAAAGTTAATCGTATTTAACTTTAAATAAATTTTAATAATGGTATTTCTGTACGTTTATGCCACAATTAATATTAATTACTTTTAAACTAAATACCTAATGTCTAGTTATCATATAATTTTCTGTGTAATATAAAACAAATACAATAGTATTTTAAATGCAACAAAAAATTTATTTGCTGATGGTTTTGCCGTTGAGTTATTTAAATTTATTGTGCTGTTTGCCAATTATGCAATGTATGCCAACAATTCTTACTATACAAACAGTAGAATTAACAAATGCAAAATGCAAACTATTTACTAATTATATGCAAAGTTTTAATGAGATTTGAATTTTAGACTGTTTTGGCTTGCAAAAGCCAATAAAAACGTATAGAATAGCGCGTGGAATAAACCACTGTGCAAATTAGTTCAAAATATAGAAATAAAACAGGAATTGATATAAAAAATAGATTTTGCCTTGTTATGTGTAGTTTGGTTAAACATTGATTTTTCTAGTGCAAGTCAATAACATCTAAACGTACTAAATCTAATATTGGTGTAAAAACCAAAAAAAAAAACAAATAGAAACAAATCAGTTCTGTTTGGAGTAAATGTGCTGTAAATTCTAAATATTACTCACGCATGTGAATTTAAGATTATCTTAGTAAAAAACGGTGCTGCGTATAATGAGGTATTAACAATCAATAAGCGTTTTTTGCGTACTGCTAATAGTGAATACAGTTATTTAAAGCCCAAATACAAACCATTTCTAATTAACTATAGAAACTGATATAGGTGTAAACGTAAATTCTTTGCGTGGAAAGAACACGCGCAGAGTAAAAAATATGCAACAAGTTTGTAACAATGGAAGGAAAGCCATTTAAGATTATTTGTGCTGGTATAGATTGTATTGAGTCAGGTGCTTTATTTACTCTGTTGTAGCGAAGCATTAGCTCGTGGCCGTACAACGCTGAGTTTTGGAGAACAGAAACAAAGCCACTGACAAAGTCACAATGTGGTATGCGTGATTTCTTAGTATTGTACACATATGTTAAGAACACAAAAAAACTGTAGAATTAGGAGATTTAAGCAGGACCGGGTGTGCTACCTGACTTGCAGTCGTGTTGTCACCCTGCAAGGTTGCTAACAAAGGAAAGTCCCGGCTACGTCTGCCA
>JAODGE020008883.1:0-13063 GCA_027574965.2 Ecitophya simulans
AAAACCACCTTAAATATCGATAACTAAAAGAGAATTTTGCCCCTCTTTTCTCATGCGATTATTATTATTTTTTTGTTTTTAGCTATTCTTTTACGTCTATAGAATAGTTAGCATCCAAGCATCTATATTGGTTTTCAAAACTCACCAGTTCTATCCAACCCTTCTTTTCTTTTCACAACTTTGCCAATCCTTTGCGTGCACTGGGCCCATAACCTGTTGGACTCGGTTATTCAGGAAATAGGATTGACTTGTTTATTAAAGAAAAACACTGATTGTGATTACTACTTCTTTAATATTATTTGTATTGATTCTTTTGCTTTTATCTACTGCTTAAACCTCGTGTGACTTCTTCAACGACTTAATGAAGAGTGCTCGCCTCTCAGCAGTGAAGTAGGCTCGCACCGACCACCACTCGTGCCATTTCATTGCGTAAGCGCTAGATGGCGCTGGTATGTGCAAAGCATCATTTCCAACAATTTTAAACGTTTTTCTGCTTTTGCATGTTGGTTTTCTGCAGTTGTAGGTAGCGTTGAAAGCGGCATTATTTCTGCATCTGTTTGAAACTAACTGCACTTGTCGTGTTTTTTGTTTGTCTTTGGTTTATTTAACCAGAAAAAATTCTTTTTGTACTCTCTGAGAAGATAAAGTGCGTCAAAAGTGTTTAGAATTTGTACGCTGCTGCTGACCTATGGTGTATTAGGCATTAACGTTGGGTTTTATTTTTACGTTTATTATCATTGTGAGTGCCGCGTGGGGTAATTTGAATAGCTTGCTAGTTGCAACGTTTGATGTTTGTTTTTCCTGAATAGAGGCTGCCTTGCCAGGATATTCACGTTCGCGTTGTAATAAGGCTTATGAATATGTATTCGGGAGATTTTCTACGTTGAATCGCCGCTGACATGAACTCTCTAATATTCTGCTGAAATTTTTTTATCGTTAACGTTATTTTTATCTTTATCTAATTAAACAAATTACAGTTTTAATAATTTTCTAAAATATTTCTGATTGAATGATGTGTGACATTTACTCTAGATTAGATGGTTACGTGTTCAAATCATTTTAATTCCATATAAAAAAAAACCTTTAAAAGTTGTTCTTATAAACATTTAAAACATGTTCTTATAGAATTTCTCACTTTTGGCACCGCAATCCGCAAATAAAAATCATTCTATTCAGAATTGAAATTTTAGCTGAATATTGCAGTGATTTAAAGAATGTCTAATAAAAATTAAATTTAACCCGTCGATTGGAATGAATGCCTGCGCCCTACTCGAACGTCGGAGGTGACGTGACTTGCGCTCCGGCGTGAAAACGCGCGGACAATTGGGAAATTCTGCTCGGATGTTAAATGACGCATGCGGTCGTAAATACAAAAATGCGCGTAACGAAGCACAAATCGACGAATGCATTTGCGTATAAACTACTAAAACTTTATTTGATAAAAGGGGAAACGTAAAAATGTAAAATTGTTTTAGGTTTAATTTTGTTTTTTGCAACGTCAACATTAATTTTTAATAATCGTCGCGCGCAATTTTTCCATGGAAAAAGTTTTATCAGAATTTAATGTACAGCACGAGCTTAAGTTTAAATTCATCCGGAGATAAAGATGTCTTCTGGAACTTTCCGGGGGCGATTTCTCCTCGAACGGAAGTCTAAAACCAGCGCTAATAAAGTGCGGTAAAAGGGTAATTTAGTATTCATTTACTTTCGAAAAAAAGCTTACACCCTTAATACCGCTTTCGGCGCCACTGCCATCCACGCGCCTTTATTGTTTCTTTTATTCATTTTTTGTTTCCAGCCAAAAATGTGAGGCACTAAACGGTTCTTCAACGCAGCAGTTGCAAAATTTACGACATTGCGCCCTTGCCGGTGGTGTCAAATTGTTTCCCGTTTACCGTTTCCGGTCTTAGCGAGTATTCTATTATGCTTTCGTGAAGTTTTGCGCGTTTAGCCGTTTGTGTCGATTATGCGTCGTCGTATTTTGTGCTTTCCGCGCCTCGGTGAGCTTTAATTTATTGTCGCTTTGCGTGTTTCCACGTTTTCCCGTCGTACATCAACGCCAACCGCCGCTTGGCACTCGGCGGGGGTAAACGGGTAAACCGAATATTGCCGAATATAGCAAGGAATAAAAACGGTCCTGCTTCCACTATTCTTCTACATGTAAATTAGTTTTGTGCGTGTCTACACGCCCAGTACCCCGAAAACCGAATCCCGCATAATCTAAAGATATTTACGTTTTTAGTATTGTGCTAATGCACATGATGCAGAAATACAGGTTACGATAAACTATTGGTTTTCCCGGGCGCAATTCCTTCGAGAAAGCAAAGTGCGGAAGATGTGAGTGGTTTCCCGAATGAATGAGCGTAATGGAGAAATGATGTAGAGTAATAAAGCGTCGGAAGTACCAGTCGCGAGGCGCTCCACCACCAAAACGTGAGAGTTTGCTTGGTTGCCTACGTGGCGCAACAAAACTAATCGCACAGATTTCCGATGAAAGAAAAAATGTTTGAGAAACCGTAATAAATCTTAGTATGACTTACGAGAACATGAGATTCCTTCACCACTCAGTTGGTTCTTTAGGTCGAGACTGAAAGACAGTCCGTGACTTTCATTTGCTTAGTTTTATTTTTTTAGTTGCTTCAGTTAAAAGTTACACTTGCTCGCTTGCTTTACGTCCTTTTGATATACTAATCGGATATTCTTGATAGTGAAGAGGCTCGTCTCGAGTTATGCCCGCGAGCGCAATCAAAGTTTAACATCGCGAAATAATGCCCAATGCATAATTGATAAGGCGGACAAAGAAAAGTTGATATTCTCTTTGATGTCGCGCGCCCGATATTAAAACACAAAGTTTTCGAATTTTGTGCGCGCGTAATGCGACAAAAATGCCGACATGGGGTGCACGTTTTCTACACTTTAAAAGTTATGAATACGGAATGATCTAGTTCGTTGAAGTTTTATGCTTTTGCGTTTGCAGAAAACATGTCGTTTTTGTTTTTATCGAAGATTTTCAATTAAAATGTTTGCAGTTTTTTATTTCATACAATTAAAATAGTATTGTGAGAATTTTTTATTAAGCAACACTTTGTTGGATCAATTGTTTCTAATTAAAACGGGTATTTATATTATTTGTAATTTAATTGACAGAGGTTGTTTTGTACGTCGTTTTGTACATAATCATGATTTACATTGTAAATGTTTGTCTATTATTTAAATAATTTAAATAATAAAATATAGCGTGTTTATTTTTAGCGAAGTTATAAATACTTGCAAAAATCGTTTCTTTACAAAGCGACCATGAATCTTTCAAACGTTGTTTTAGTTGTCCTCCCGATGACAAACACCTGGTTGGAAGACTAATTAAATCACACTATGCAGACAGCGTATTATAATGGCTACTTGCACCGACAAAAGTTTACATAAGACATTATTATAATCTTTACTGCTATAGATATTCTTTACATAACTTTTTTGTAGATAGGTCGTGACATGTTTTAGAACTTTCCACTATGAAATTTCTTTGACTTGGTCCAACCCGCAATGGACTCCAAACCAGTCTTCGTTCTTCAGTTTGCATACGCCAGTGAAATGGACAGATTTAACGACCGCATTGCAAACGTAGGCTATTTTAACGATTTGTATTACACATTTAAGATTGAAGATCTGACTTTGGAGAGTTTGCTTTATAAGTTCTACCGACCGGAGACGTTTCGTGAATGACAGCAAACCTTGAGGATAATTTCCAATTTTGTCAAATTTTGGTAACTTTACGGTCAAGTTGAATAAGGTTTACGTGTTAATTGTGATTGGTTTATAACGAGCAATCCAACGCTTAAAGGAGAAGAAGATGGCGTCTTGGATAACCTTCAATGGCCAAATGTGTCTAGCCTAAAAATATTTGAATATCTGGAATTTAATCACAATCTTACCATCAAAAACAAGCCGAAAGATGAAAATTATTTATTCTGGCTAAATTTGTATAAAAAATATGGAAAAGGAAAGGTTTCTTTGTAAATATTTTTCAATTGAGTTATCAATGTTATTAGATTAGCAGCCAAATTAAAAGTTTTGGTTTCAGCCATAAAGAAAAATTGTGTTTGAAATTATCCTCGTTGCAGAACATAATCGTTGAACTTTGAATTGGAGGACTTCCCTTAGTTTGCATAGTCGGTTTTTATCGCCAGCGCGATTGTTTTGTTTCTTTTTCATTTACTTCTCTCTTTTTTTCTTCTCTTTTTCTGTTTCTTTTTCCAAATGTTACTTTGGTCGGACGCAAATTGCAATCGAATGGCATGCTTAACCTCCAGACAGGAAACGAAATACCAACAAAACCTTGTCATTCTCCACGTAGCAAAAAACTATTAGACCATTACTTTTGTTTGTTCGCTTGGCCCCAAAAAATGTAATTTATGCATTTGTGATTATCTTTAATTTAGAAATCTCAAAAATGTCCGAGGTTACGACGCGTTTTTTACTAGAATTGTTCATTTATTTTGAACGCGCTGCTTGGAATTAAACACTTCTGACACAGCAAATTCCTACGTTTATTATTTGTTATAAATAGATGTTGATAAATATTGCTTCACATAGACCTCGATTTATAAAACGTCTAGACAGACGCACCGATCAATTGTTATTAATTTAAACGATTACTTAAGGGCAATGTTTGCTTAGTCAAATCATTTAACTATGAAGTTATTTTTATTAAAATAATTCTGTATATGAATGGACTAGTTTAATTTTTTATAAATTTTTTGGTGTTGTAAATTCTTGCTTATCTTTTGAATATTTTAGATACTAAAATATAACGTCCATAACATTCTCAAAGTTGACATAAATGCTTAGTCAATCGTTTCTTGCCAAAACAACCATGAATGGTTTAACGATTATTTTAATTCTCCTTCTCAAAAGTATTTTTGTCTTTGCAACTGTAGTCAATGTGCCCAATTTAGGAAAAATCCGTGGCCTTAAAAGACAATATAAGGTAAAACCCGGCACATATTATCAGTATGTCGGAATTCCTTATGCAGAACTCCCAAGAAGATTTGCTCTTGCTCAAACCAAGAAACCATGGTCAAATATTCTAAACGCCACAAAGGAAGGCAACATCTGTCCCCAACCAGATGTTTTGCACCTTAAAGCGGAAAGTGAAAATTGTTTATTTCTAACAGTCACAACTCCTCAGGTAAACTCACATTATTACATAATTTAATCAAGGCTATAATTAAATTATTAGGACCCAAATGCCATTCAATGTTTGTTACCTGTCTTGGTCTGGGTTCACGTCGGTGCATTTATTATTGGTTCCAGTCGTAGAAGTTTATACGACCCCGAACTCTTTGCCCAGGAAGGTTTGGTTATCGTCCAGATGAATTACAGATTAGGCGCATTTGGTTTCATATCAGATGGCGTCATAATTCCACCAAATATTGCCTTGAAAGACGTTAGACTAGCTTTGCAGTGGGTCCAGCTATACATTGGGGCATTCGGTGGGGATAAAACCCAGGTGACGCTTAACGGTGAGAGTTCTGGTGCTGCCATGGTTACGATTCTCTGGCAATCCCCAAGATTGGCAAATATGTTCAATAAAGTGTTCATACAAAGCGGCACATCTATTACACCATGGGCCATACAGAAGGAACCGGAGAAAGCACTTAAAACTATTGTTAATCGTACCAGGTGTAGTTATACTCTGTTGAAATCACCTGTCCAACAAATTCAATGCTTGAGAAGTTTACCGTTTTATGAACTGACCTACGCAAGTATCTTCGAGATTGCTGTAAAGGATGTTGGACTACTTAATGTATTTGATGGTATTTTAACAGCAATAGTCATTGAAGATCCAAGTGACCCAGATGCCATTGTGGTTCAGAACCCTTTGGAGCAATTGGAGCAGGGAAACTTCAGAAAAGATGCATGTTTATTAATCTCGATAACGAGCCAGGAGATGTTCTCTTTTATACCAGCTATATTGCATCTTCGTTTAAAACCTAACAAAGCTCTGGTACCATCTGGTATGATGCCTGAAGACAAAGACCTGGTTGGAAGACTAATTAAATTACACTATGCAAGCAGCGTATTACAATGGCTAGTTGCACCGACAGAAGTTTACATAAGAGTACGATATTGATATGATACATACTGTTATAGATATTCTTTGCTTAACTTTTTTGTAGATGGGCAGTGACATGTTTTGGAACTTTCCACTACGAAAGTTCGTTGACTTGGTCCAACCCGCAATGGACACCAAACCAGTCTTCGTTCTTCAGTTTGCATACGCCAGTGAANGAAGAACTGACCTTGGAGAGTTTGTTTTCTAATTTCTACAGACCAGAAACGTTTCGTAAACGCCAGCAGGTTTTGAGGATAACTTCTAATTTAGCAAAATTTTGGTAAATTTTTGATAAATTTGAATTATGTCTAAAAGGCAACAAGATTGGATAACCTCCAATGGCTAAATGTGTCAGGCCCAAGAAACTTTGAATATCTGGAATTTAGTCAGATTCTTACCATCAAACACAGACCAAAGGATGAGAACTATTTATGCTGGTTAAATTTGTATAAAAAGTATGCACATGGAAATATTTCTTTATAAATATTTCACAATCGAATAGACTATTAACCTAGAATAGTGGTTAATAATTGTTCATTTTTGTGCAAATAAATTATTTTCGGCACTTTTGGTCACCAAACTAGAAGGAAATGTCCGGAGTAGCATTAAGTTGAATATAATAATTTGTTTGAAATTATACGCGTAGGAGAACACAATCGTTAAACCGCCAACTTGAGGACTTACCTGAGTGTGCATCATTTTATGTCTTTTTCATTTACTTCCCTCTTATTTTCTTTTTCTTTCTTTTCTCTTTCCGAATGTTACCTTGGTCTGACGCATATTGCAATCGAATGGCATGTTTCACGGCCGCCCAGGAACGGCATGTGCATAACCGCACCTGGAAATTTTTCTGAATTTTGTTTATTTTCATATTTTTATCTGAAATCCGCGTATTGAACGAACCGCGCGCTTGGAATGTATCAAAGCCGCGAAAGCATTGTGCGTTGCTTAATTCCAGAAACCGGTATATTGACCATGATCACTATGCAATGAGTGATCCTGAACGTAGAGCCGAGGCGCCAGACGTCTGCTTGCCGGTCATTGGGCGACGCTCAGAAATGTCACCAACACACTCAGTGCGTTGGCTCGGAAAGGGAAGGCTCCGTCGTGGTTAAGAACAGTGTTTGAGCAGAAGTAACTACTACGTACTATCTACTGCGTAATAACTTCTCTTAAAAGTTGCGAGCGAACTTGGAGCATGTGTGAATCAACTGATTTGCCATAAATAAAGACAGCCAGTTTATTTACTCCAAAACGTGTCCATTATTTTGCATGCGATAGTTGCAGACCTTCGGGTGACTTAACACGGGTAGTGTTCTAGAACCCCATTTGCATCTAACGTCGGAGCGGAAAACAGAAAGTTTAAACTGCACGTAGCAAACGAAAATAACCAACCAAACCCCGTCATTCTCTACGTGCCATAGAACTATTAACCATTACTTCTGTTTGTGCGCTAGGGCCAAAACAATTACCAGGTTACGCATTTGCGCATTTGTGTTGATCTTGAAGTTGGAAATCACAAAAATGTTCGAGGTTACGACGCGTTTTTTACTACAATTGTTTATTATAAGCTCGCTGCTTGGAATTAAACACTTCTGACACAGCAAATTCCTACTCTATTTACGCGCGTGAAAAATCAACGCGTTCATCAATTGCTTAAAATGTATAAGCGGACGCAACAATCAATTGTTATTTATTAAAAATGTTACGGTTAGTTTTACTTAAATGATTTGTCGTAGGAATAAACTAAAAAGTTCAGGATTTTTTAGCTTTTCAGATGTTTTTAATTTTTGCTTATTATGTAAATATTTCAGATAATGAAATATAATGTAAATAACCATATAAAAACACTTACAACCATGAACGTTTCATGGGTTATATTAATTGTCTTCCTCAAAAGAGTCTTTGTTTTTGAAACTGTAGTCAATGTGCCCAATCTAGGAAGAATTCTTGGCCTGAAAAGACAAAACAAAGAAAAGTCTGGCGCATATTATCAGTATGTTGGCATCCCTTCTACACGCCTTCTGCATCCCTTCTAAACGCCACAAAAAAAGCAACATTTGTCTTCAAACAGATGTTTTGCATTCTGGAGAAGATAGTGAAACTTGTTTATTTATAACTGTCACAACTCCACAGGTAAATCGGATTATTATATAATTTAATCAAAACTAAATTAAATTATTAAGACCCAAACGTCATTCAGTCTTCAGTCAAATCCATGGTACCATGGTATCTGGCATGATGGCTGATGACAAATATCTTGTCGGAGGACTAATCAAATCGCATTATACAGCGTATGGCTCTGGCCATTTGCACCCACCAGCGTTTATTTAAGAATATGACATTAAAATAGTATGTAAAGCTTCAGATGTCTTTAAGATAACTTTTTCGTAGCTGAGCAGTGACTTGATGTGGAACTTTCCACTACGAAAGTTTGTTGATCTGGTCCAACCTGCAATGGGCACCACACCAGTTTTTGTGTTTCAGTTCGCATACGCCAATGAAATGAGAAGATTCAACGACCGCATTGCAAACGTAGCTTATTTCGATGATATGATCTACATATTTAAGGTTGAAGATTTGACTTTGGAGAGTTTGGTGTATAAGTCCTACCGACCGGAAACGTTTCGCAAACGACAGCAAGTTCTGTAAATAATTTCTAAATTTGCAATATTTTGGTAACTTCTTGGGAAAATTGATATATGTCTCCGTGTTAATTGTGTTTGGTTTATATATAGTAATCCAACGCCCAAAGGGCAACAAGATGGCGTCTTGGATAACTTTTAATGGCCGAATGTATCAAGCCCAAAAACCTACCAGAGCTTTTCTACAGGAAATGCTTAGTTACAGGCTGCGCGACTGCTCGGCGCCAGTTCAAGGTGACTCTGGCGATGCATTCCTAATAATTACTCATATTTTCAGCAAGCAACGTTATGGATCGCGACAGTATTTTAGCCGTGCCACAGGCAGTAATTTAAATGTGCCATTAATACATCAACAATCTAGGCCTTGTCATTCCTCACGTGACTAAGAATTATTAACTATTACTTACGTTTGTGCATTTCAAAGATGTCAAAAATGCCCGTGGTTACGGCGAGTTTATTTATATCTAGCGCGCTGGTTAGAATTAAACGCGCAATGAATCAACGTGTTTAACAATTACTAGGAATTTATTTTGATAAATATGTGTAGACATTGATTTTGATTTTGAAGACGTAAAAGCAAACGCCTCAATCCATCGTTCTTAATTACCTAAGACAATGTCTGTCTGGTCAATGCACTTAACTATAAAGTTAGTTTTATTTAAATAATTTTTATATAAATAAACTGGAGAATTTAGTTTTTTTTTTCCAATCTTCAGTTGTTTTGCATGTTTGCTTATCATTTAAATATTTTAGATAATGAAATACAATATAAACAAACTTCTAAAACTTTGTAAGAACACTTAGTTAATCGTTTCTCGACATAACAACTATGAACGTTTTAAAAGTTATTTTAATTGTCCTTCTCGAAAATGTTTTTGTTTTTGCGACCGTAGTCAATGTGTCCAATCTAGGAAAAGTCAGTGGTCTTAAAAGACAATACAAGGAAAAGCCGGGCACATATTATCAGTATGTTGGCATACCTTATGCAGAACCCCCCGAGAGATTTGCTCTTGCTCAAGCCAAAAAACCATGGTCGGATATTTTAAACGCCACAAAGGAAGGCAACATCTGTCCCCAAATAGATGTTTTGCACTCTAGAGAACAAAGTGAAAATTGTTTATTTCTAACTGTCACCACTCCTCAGGTAAACTCAGATTATTACATAAGTCAATCAAAACTGTAATTGAATTATTAGGACCTAAACGCCATTCAGTCTTTGTTACCTGTCTTAATCTGGGTTCACGGCGGTGTATTTAACACGGGTTCCAGTCGTAGAAGTTTTTACGACCCCGAACTCCTTGCCCAGGAAGGTTTGATTATTGTCCAGATGAATTACAGATTAGGCGCATTTGGTTTCGTGTCAGATGGGGTCATAATTCCACGGAATATTGCCTTGAAAGACGTTAGACTGGCCCTGCAGTGGGTACAGCTATACATTGGGGCATTTGGTGGGGACAAAACACAGGTGACGCTTAACGGGCAGAGTTCTGGTGCTGCCATGGCTACGATTCTCTGGCAATCGCCAAGATTGGCAAACATGTTCAATAAAGTGTTTATACAAAGCAGCACGTCCATCACACCTTGGGTCATACAGAAGGAGCCCAAGAAAGCGTTCGAAACCATTGTTAACGGTACCAGTTGTAATTATATGCTATCACAGTCAACTGCGCAACAAGTTCGATGTTTGAAAAATTTACCGTTTTGTCAACTGAGTTTTGCAAGTCTTTTCAGAACAGTTTTCGTTGATTTTGGATTGCTTCATGCGGTTAATGGTTTTAAGACAGCAATAGTCGTTGAGGATCCGAGTGATCCAGACGCCATTGTGGTACAGAATCCCTTGGAGCAGCTAGAGCAGGAAAGTTTCAGGAAAGATGCATGTATCTTAATCTCTATAATGAGCCAGGAGATGTTTACCTTCCAACTAGTAACATTGGATTTGCGCTTGGAGCGTGACAAAGTCATAGTACCATCTGGCATGATGGCTGATGACAAACACTTTGTCAATGAACTAGTGAAATCACATTACGCGGGCAACGCATTACTCTGGCCATTTGTATCGACAAAAGTTTACATACGAGTACGACATTGATATAATTTATACTGTTATAGTAGATATTCTTAATGCAATTTCTTTGTAGATGTTTAGTGATATGTTATGGAACTTTCCACTACAAAAATTTGTTGACTTGGTTAAACCAGCAATGGGCACCACATCAGTCTTTGTGTTTTAGTTCTTATACGCCAGTGAAATGAGAAGATACAACGACCGAATTGTAAACGCAGGTCATTCTGACAATATAATTTACACATTCAAAAACGAAGATCTGACCTTAGAGAGTTAATTTTATAAGTTCTATCGACCAGAAACGACAGCAAGTCCTGAGGATAACTTCCAATTTTGCAAAGTTTTGATAAATTTACGGTCAAGTTAAATTATGTCCACGTGTTAATTGTCATTGATTTATATCTAGTAATCCAAAGCCTAAAGGTGAACAAGATGGCGTCTTGGATAACCTACCATCGCCATATGTGTCAAGCCCAGAGATATTTGAATATCTGGACTTTAATCATAATTCTACAATCAAACACAGGCTAAAAGATGAGAATTATTTATTCTGGTTGAATTTGTATAAAAAATATGGACATGGAAAAGTTTTTTTGTAAATCATTAACAATTGGGTTATTAATGTTATTAGTCTAGTAGTTAATTATTGCACTATTTGTGTACAAATAAATTAACTGATAAATATTTTTTGTTAGTGTTATTGCACACAAGTGTTATTTGCATGTGCAATATTAGTTGCAATAACTTTGTTATTGTAGTATATATTTAGGCAAAAATAATATTAAGTTTAAGTGCGCTTGATGAGAAGTGACTACAGAATGAAGAACGTCTCCTTCTTCTGGTTGTATTTCACAATTTGTGTTTTAGAATTGTCGTCAATTAAATTTTTTATAAATGAAACGGACATTATAATAAATATTTCTAACCTCGGTAATGTTAGAAGGTCAGTCAAATATTACAATGACTCACCTTCAAATAGCTATTACCAGTTTAGAGGTATGCCCTACGCGAAAACTCCAAACAGATTTAAATTAGTTCAGCCTAAACTTGGAATGGGATTCTCAATGCTACCGATGAGGGTAACATATGCCCACAACCGAGTGCTGATAACACCTAGCCAGGGGCACAAAACAAAAATTGTTTGTTCATTGCTGTAACCACACCGCAGGTAATTTCAAAAGTCAATAAAATCAAGCAAAGTGGTATGTTCTAAATGAAATTTTAGTTCAAACTAAAATCTTAATTGTGTACAACCGCAAGACAGATTTCCCATCTTGGTGTTCATTCATGGAGATGGTTACGTTCTTGGGAACAGTACGAGCATCTTCAACCCCGTTAGTCGAAGATGGTATAATGGTCGTCCAAATGAATGACCGACTTGGCGCTCTTAGATGAATGACCAATTGTGTCAAAATTTCAATTTTGACAGCAGCACTTTGTACAATTTACCAAATTTCTAGTCCAACGTGAAGAAGTGTTAGCAATCAAAATATTTTACAAACAGAAACTATTAAAGTTACAGGGGTTTTAAGTATACACAACATTTTCACGAAAAAAGAAGACTTTGCTGAAAAGTGCGCAATCATCTTACAGCTAATTAAGTGCCCTTATAATCCGCGAGTCGTTCGCGATTTCTTTGATTTTACGCACGCTTGATGCACAACCCGATTGCCACCACACGCGACCGGGGCCCACGCGCATGCAAATAAATAGCTGATGTTATTTGCTTTTACCTTGCTTTCTTTGTAGGCCAGACAAAAACGGTCAACAGGAAACGCGCCAGCGATAACCCCGACAACTGGCGGGAATCACGCGCCGTCGCCCCTTCCGGTCCTTCTCCTCCTGAGCAGCAAAAACGCGCGACGATGACTTCCGCGAGCTGGACGTTTGTTGGCGCTCTGCTGGTTTCCTGCGCGTTGACCATTCGATCCAAACCAGGTGTCGCGTGTCGAGGATTTGAAGAGAAAATCGACTATGAGTTTTGGGGATGAATAGAAATACTTGCTTGGCGTGCATTCGCGACTTACCGGTTAAGATCGGGCCAAATTAATAACGACAAAAGAAAAGTACTGAATGAACATGTATATTAAAAAGACAGACTTACAGAGTGAAGAGCAAAATCTTTCGGTAGAGACAACTGAGACAAGTTCGGTAGGCGCAGGGGCAGCGTAACGGCATCTAATTGATCACTGCCCGCGCTAATGAATTAGATCCCTTTTTATACTAATTTGCTTGCCTCGC
>JAODGE020008905.1:0-15504 GCA_027574965.2 Ecitophya simulans
AGTTTTGACTTGCATTATTAGCTTTATAATTCAGCTAATTCCAAATAAATATTTTTAACAAACCTAAAAATGATAATTAAAGGCACAAAATGAAACAAATTTTATAATATTTCACAATTTATTAAAAACATTTATTTAACTTGTGAAACTACACAACAATGAATATTGACGAAGGAGAAATACGCGACGTACGCGGCAATTATTGAAATGCGAATAAGATAAACAGCCGAACGGAGCCGAGCTGAACTGTGCCGAAGTGCCCCGGTTGGCTCGATGGACTCGTGTGACAATCGTTCCGTGCCGACGCGAGCCGGAACTGACATACGCGCGTCGTCGTTTGCCGAGATCTGTTACGCATTGATCTTCATAAATTCACAAAGTTTGTAGGTCATTTTGATCTACTTCCGCTCGAAATTCGAAAAGAAAGCGTATGGAGATTTATAGTACAACTTTTCTGCTACAAAATTATGTAAAATTCACAAACCTGCCTGCTCTGGATCGCGTGTTATAGCTAATTTTGTAAGACATGTTTTAGGAAAGTTCAAAAATTGGCAAACATTGTAGGCCATTTTGACCCACTTCCGGTTAGAATTCGAAGATAAAACGCGCTAAATATAAAAGACCAACCCTTCTTCTACATAATGAAACCATAATTCTAAGTGTATCTGCTCTAGATAACGTGTTTCGGCCGATTTCGCAAAGCATGTTTTAGAAAATTTAAAAATTGGCAAACTTTGAAAGCGATTTTGACTTATTCTGGTTGAAATTCAAACATAAAACTATTTTGCTAGGCATGTTTTGGAAAAGTTCAAAATTTCGCAAACATTGGGAGCCATTTTGCCACACTACTGGTAGAAATTCTACGATAAATTGTACCGTTGGCAACGCATGTTATAGAAAAGTTAAAAATGATTTGATTTCTATTTTTTTTTCATTTTCATTTGCACATTTGCCAAAAAATCGAATGCAATGTTAGATTTGTTCAACTTTGGAAGCGAGTTACTCGAAGAGTATTAACGTTAGAAAAAATTGGTTAGTGCAGAGACCCAGTTGGGCTGATAATATGTCCCATTAGTGTGATTGGGTCGGTGAAAAACGAATCCACTTTGCGTTTCTCTCATTCATATAAAATTCTCCGCCGCTTCAAAATGAAGCGTATCTGCTGCGCGTCGTCGCAGCACACGAACGAGTTCAAGGCTTTCAAACCGTCGGCGCCCGACGCGATCGCACCGTTCATTAACATACGCGCGGCGTTGCCTACCGGTCGCACTTCGAACGCGCGACAGCACTTTATAAACAATTCCGCGCCAACACGCACGCTCGCCGCGAACGTTGCCCACTCAATTGGATGTTGCGCGCGAAACGCTACACCAAAACGACGATCGGCAAGGGTAATTTGATTGATTTTCTAACATACACGAGTAATTCTCACCGCGCACCTTGTGCCGCAATTATCGCGCAATTAAACCGCACGAAGTCCACCACTCATTCGAATACATTGCGCAGTAAGAATGGCGAGCATACACTCGGCGGGCACCGACGAGGTGCACGACGTGCCGATGGCGGTGATCATCCGCCCGTTCAGGCCCGAAGTGGACGAGGCGAAAATCCAATCGCTGATGAAGACGATCGAAGACTACCAGACCGAGGACCTGGTGCCGCCCATCGACATCCTGTGGATCCAGGGACGCGAGGGCGGCAATTACTACTACTCCTTCGGCGGTTGTCATCGGTACGAGGCGCATCGTCGCCTTCAACGCCCGACGATCCGCGGAAAACTCATACAGTCGACGATCGCGGACCTCAAGTGTTATCTTGGCGCCAGCACGCCCGATTTGAAATAATCGCACTCGTACATATCACAAAATCGCGAACATCACAAAATTATCATAGACCAACATTGGCGCAATGCGCGGCCGAAAAATCATTTCACAATTTGGCGCACCCACCGAACCGGTTCGTTTTTTACAGCCGCAATCGTAATTATAGACATTTTATTGTATCACAGCGACTGCAACTACTCGCACACGTAGACCTATAAAGATAAAAGCTTTGAAGAACTCGACGTGTTTTATCTCTCGCGCTGCGCGTTTGGCGTCTTGTTGGTTTTTCAATTTATCAATCGTGTATTTATAGCCGAATAGATGATTAAACGCCCAACACGCATTGCATCGCATGGTCGAACGTCCTCGATTTCGCCTTCTTTGCCTAATTAATTATCGCGTTTATAATTAATCGATCGACGCCAGCGATGACATTTGATACACGCCGACAATTAGAATGCGAACTAATTAAAGTGCTACATGTTATACAAGTATTAAATGAGTGCGCATTATTTAAAAAAATGTAACAATTACTTGGCTAAGTATGCAAAATATGCCACAAAACTTCATCGCCGTCCTACCAGTTCTCGCGTAGCCTAACTAATTGCCTAATTTGTACAAAATATTTAGTCATCGCCTGCATACAACATAAGTAACCGCTAGTGTCATCGTGTATAAGAGTGAAAAACTTCGATCAGAAATTGCACTTCGAAAGCTTGCAAACGGCGCAGCGTTAGTACGAGGTAAAGTTGAAAAGATAACTACTAATTGCGCTCGCCCGCGTGCGTGACGTTCGCGTGCAGGCGGCGATAATCGCGCCTGTCGGCGGTCTTCACGAAGTACGGCCGATGCGCCGCGTCGTAGCTCGCCGACTTAGCGGGCGTCGAGGTCGAACTGTCGCTCACGTTGTTGTCCTGCGGGGGCGCGTCGTGCGCGGTGTGATTGCGCAGGTGGGGCGGAATGGCGCCCGACCGAATGTTGATCATTCGCGTGTCGAGCACCTCGCAATCGATCTGCATCAGCGACACCTGCGACTGCGGCGAGTGCGCCGTATCTGAATAAAAGCAGGCGAATGTTATTAACCGCACGTCGACGACGCCAACGACGCCAGCGATTACCATTGGCCAACACCGCCGGGAATATCAGCGACATCTTCGGGCGGCGCGTCTTGTTGTGATTCAACGCCGGCAGCAGCAGGTGGTCGGGACTGAAGGACACCACGTAGAACGTGTCGTCCTTGCGGTTGATGGCGGCGAAGAACTCGGCGAACTCCGACGGCGCGAACAGCTGCAGCTCGTGCGCCGCGGCGGCGATCTCCGCGGGCCGCTTGCGCTTCAGGTTGTACAGGCTGGACGGCGCGTAGCTGTCGACCAGCTGGCGCTCGTCGTGCGGCCGTCGCGGCGTCACCTTCTTGCCCTTCTTGGCGTGCCCGTCGAAGGCGGGCGCGCCGAAGCGCTCCGCGATGGTGGCGTTGTACGGCCGGCCGATCCATCGATGCAGCTCGGCCGCCAGCCGGACGCTCTCCGTCTGATTGAAATACGGCGGCGGCGTCGGACACATCGGCGCTCTTCCGCCGTCCGCGTCTATCGGCTCGCTGCTGAGCGAATGGGTCGTCGTCACGTTCCGCTCGTACGCATCGGCAGTGCGATTCACCGTCGACGCAGGCTCCTGCCACAGCAAGTGCCGCCCGTTGCGATGCTCCCCGACGGGCGGCTCTGCGATGTTACTGCTCAGAAATTGGTCGGGGCTCGACAGCGGCCTGAAACGAAGCGACGTAAAACACGAAACGGAGCACGTTCAGAATGTTCGGTTATCAGCGCGCGCGCCCCGTTGCTGTAAATGCGCACGCCTTGATAACATTCGATAAGCAAACGAGCGGCAACGTGGACAGAATCGCCTTGTGCGCGACCAACCGAAATAATATTTGACTCCATCACAATGAGCATCGCATACAGAAAAAAATCCATTCAAATCTCGTCCACGTATGAATGAACGCGACTTTAAACAATGCAGCTGTTTAACTTTACAGAAGCAAACGCGCTTATTTACCTGAAATAATCCATGTTGAAACCAACGGTAAACAGGAACATGCAAATTATAATGCCTTTCGTTGCGTTCTTTCCTTGAACGCCGCTAATCATTCGTTTCCCGACGTGTGTGGCAAGACGCTCCTTCAATTTGGCGTTTTCCTGCAAGCGACAACAAAGCATTGGTACAGGGAATGCTCTCAACACACATAAGCTCCTCGAATACCTGCTTGAGCTTCTCGTTTTCTGCCGTCAGCTCGGCGACGCGCTGCTCGAGCTGCATCAAGTGCTCGCGCTTCTTCTTCCGCGACAAATTCGCCGACTCCCTGTTCTTGATCATGCGCTGCTGGCGCTTGAACGCCTTGGCGTCCATCGACTGCAAGCCGGAAACCGGTTGCACGCTGCGCACGCTTGGCGCGGCTTGCGTAGTGATCAGAGGAATACTAATGCCGTTAATACTATTGATCGCCGGTACGGTCAAGTTGGGCAGAGGCAGCTTCGGCGCGGGCGTCGTCGCCACCGGCACGGCGCGCAAATGCTCCAAGACGACGACGTTGTTCCGCTTGGCGTGCAAACCGCTCGGGATGCTCGAGTTCTTCGCGTTCCTCTGCACGTGCGCGCCGTTGACCTTGACGTACGGCGTCTTGTCGTGCGCCCGATCGGCCAGCACGTTGTTCCTGTGCACGAAGCGTATTTGCAGCGGCTTCGCGGACGGCAGGACGCCGGAGAAGACGCGCGACGCCGGCGAGATGGGCGGCGATTCCAGCTCATCCTTGAAGTCCGTCTTGAGGTCCTCGCCGCTCGAGTGGCTCGAGTGCGAGGGCGTCGGCGACGAGGAGTTGTAATTGGGCTCGCATTTGATCTCTTTCAGGAGGCTGTCGAGGACGTCCTGGTCATCGTTGCTGTGCGAACTGGGCGAAGCCGCGATCTCGCTGAGGATCTCGTCGGTGGATCGGTCGAGGATGGAATTGTAGATGCCGGTCAGATCGTTGTCCGTCGACGGATTCAGGAGGTACGGAATGTCCAAGTCAGATGATAGTTGTGCGAGGAAGTCATCCTCGGAGCCCAGCTCTGGGTAATCTGAAAAAGTTGCACGTTCTTAGGTTAGAAACCAAGTGTGAGACACACAATTTCGTGGCAACTCACCCGAGGTGAAGGACAGATCCGAATGCGGCGACTCCTTGAAGCTGTAATCGATGTAGCCGGGAATATCGTCTGTCGTCAACATGCTGAAGGAGATCGAGACGCCGGAAAGTCGAAGTCGCGTGCGCGGCGCAATGGTCGCCAGGATACATTCACCTCCTCTTCACGGCGCGTCGATCTGCTTCACCTTCACCTTCTCCGAACATGTAAACTGATCGTTTTTGCCGGTCGGTTCAGTGCGATTAGCTTCGACGGCGCGGAGTGGTGACGTTGTCGAGCGTGTTCGACGCGTGCGTTGCGCTTGTATCGAATGCGTAATTCGAGCGTAGGGAAGGTTGCTCGAGTAGTAGCAGTAGCGCTGCTCGCAACGCTCACTGATTGAACACTGATTACAATTCACCTCGTTCGCTCCGCGAACGTAAACATAATATTATGGCGATGACCAGGCGCACGAAAGTTAAAGAGTAGCATCGACTCTCTGAAACTTCTACCACCAGACGGCGCTGTTTCATACGCTTCTAATGAGAACGATTTTTAATAGTAAGTTTCCGTCACTTGGATATTCACAACTTCAAAAGTGGCGGCGCTCGCGTTGCTACTAAACGAACATCTTGCAATGTTACTTTGACAGTTTCCGAACTGCAGTTCGGAGATATTTCCGTACGTTTATACCACTGTAATAACTATAATTTGTATTCCGATTAAATATCCAATTTTAGACCCGCATGTTCACTTTCCATTTCAAATTTCTGTTGGTGACCTCGGTCAAAGACAAACGTCGAAAGATTGCCGCTGCAATTTTAAAGTTCACTCGTTTCGCACAAGTTTATATAAATTCTAACAAACTGAAACGAGCCTGACGCGTTAGAAACAAGTCGAAACAATCGATTCATCGTATCACAACGTCAAAGTCCACGTCCTGGTCCTGCCTTGAACGCCGCTCTACATTTCGGTTCATTTTATTATTGAGAATCCGTAGATATTCCTTAAAACGTATAAAAACAAGATATATCTTTTTTGTTTACGCGTAATGTACAGCTAATATGTATGTCTCCGGCCGCGCGGAAGAGCAAGAGCAATAGCAACGTCTCCTCGCTCGAATATATACCTCTTTCTCAACGAGCGGCGCGCCGCAGCGTCGGCGATTGCTTCGAATAGAAAACGCATCAAACAATACATAGTTATCAGACGGGCAGACGAGAGGGAAGAACGAAACGAAACAAAACGTAATAGTAACGCGAGTCAAAACGAAAATGAATCAATTCTAAATACTCCAGCGTCCATCGGTGGGTTGTTGTAGTTGTTGTTGTTCGCTGCGCGACGCGCGCGCCGTTGTTGCGTTTTCCGGCCGGCGGCGTGCTTAAAAACTAGTTGCAGTTGGAAGCTCCGACGGCGGCGAAATTCGGACGAGTCGACAACGTCACGTGACGTCCGCGTCGTCGCCGCCGCCGCCGTCGAGGCGGGCGTCTGGCTACATGATGTTCGTGCTGCAGCGCGGACGCGGCAGCTCGCCGAAGACCGTGTCGCCGTTGACGCTGCGAGCCAGCGCCTGGATGCTCGCCGCGATGTCCTTCGATTTCTCCGACTGTATCTGCGAATGCGGACCGACAACAATAACGCGATCCGTCGCTGCCGTCGTCGCCGGCGCAACTCACGGGATCCTCGTCCGAGTCGTCGTTGAGGTGCGGACGCAGATACACGGGAATATTCATCGGCAGCGACTTGGCGATGCTGTAGTCGTCGGCGTGCTTGCGCGCGTGCCGATTCTGCTTGACGGGTATGCCGTTGTCCTCGCCGTCGGAGGTGTCGACGGCCTGCGAGTCGTCGTCGTCGTCCATGCCCTCGATGTCGAAGAGGCACTCGGCGTCCAGGGAGTTCTTCTTCTTCAGCGTTTGCTTGCGCGACGCGGCCGGAGCGGCGTCCTCCATGATCTAACACAAGCGGACAACTGTAGCGACGCGGAGACGCGAAACGAGCAACTCACGGTGACTCTTTGAGGCGACGGCGTCTTGACGCGATCGAAGTCGTCAGGTACTTTGCGTAGGGCGGACGACGCCTGGCCGTCGGCGTCATGGTGGCTGCTGCTGCTCCTCCTAGGCACGGCGCCCGCGAGCAGCGCGCGCGTCAGCTGCTTGTGGTCGGCTCGCGCCTTGTCCTTGAAGTCGTCCAGCAGGTGCGCCTGCTGATCGGCGTAGGCGCGCACGCGCTCCTCCGTGCGCAGCGTCTCGGCGCGAATGCACTCGTCGGCCTGGTGCTTAAGCGCCCGCAGCGACGTCTCGACCTCCGGCGAAAAGACTGAAACGTGCAAACGTCGCACGCGGCTGCCCTTGTCGCGCGCGCGCATACTCACAATCGAAGCGACGATGCTCCGCGTCGCCCGAATCGAACACCAACACCTTGTACGCTGCCGAATAGCTGGGGTGCTTTTTGAGCGCCTCTATCTGCCGATCGGACTGCAATAAGAAGAACACAATCAGACGGATCCCACACGTCGTGCGTCGCGATGCTCACAATCAGCGCCGAGTTCACCAAGACGAAGGACGCTCCCTTCGCGCCCGTCATCGTGGCGTGCGTGTGCGTGCGACAGTTGAGGCACTGGTCGAACGACCAGTTGTCGATCGTCCTGCGCCGCACGAACGTCGGCAGGGCGTTCGTGACTTTCGACAGTCTGAGGACCTGCCGAACGTCCTGCGACAACAAAAAATAAAATTAAAATAATAAAAAAAAACAGCGGTTACTCCGCGCGCGCGACGCACCTGATCGAAGAAGACGTCTCGCGCGAGCGCGTCCTTGAGCTGCAGGTTGTGCAGGTTCAGCAGGCCCGCGTCGTCCGGCTCGACGTCCAGCAGGACGTTGAGGCACTTGCACGACAACAACATGCTGATGCGCTCTCGCGGCGTGGACGTCTCGTCGCTAGGCGCCGCGCGCTCGCATCGTTCGTTCGGCGGCGCGGCCCGCGTGTCGACCGACGACGTCGCAGCGGAAAAATGTGCGCGACGACGAGTTCTCCCACCGCGCGCGCTGCCTGCCCGACGACGGCGCGGCACACACGCCCGATCAGCTGGCGAGCGCGTCCGCGCGCGTGCGTTTGCGCCGCTGCGCGAACGCGTTCACGGAAAGGCCTGCGCCGCGCTGCGCCGCGCCAGGATCGGGATCAGGCGAGCAGGAGCGGCGGCGGCGAGCGCGGTCGGCACGTGCACTTTTAAACGGCGCGCATATTCGTCGCCGTGCGCTCGCTAATTTTACCTCGGGCTATATTTAGCAGGCGCGCGCGTGCGCGTATGTCGCGCGTTCGTTATCCCTGTTATTCTCGGCGCAGATAGTGAAACGAGCGAAACAAATGACAAACGCTAGCGATGTTCAAATTACATCGATACATCGATATTTCATGCGCTTGTCCAAGAAATCCCAGCGACCAGAACGCTTTATAGCGCACGCGCAACACATCGATTTGTTTTAAACGTACCTATAACGAGATTTTCAAAATATATCGATACCTTTTTGACATTTTCGACATCCCCAACACACTTCCAATTTAACATTTTTCGTAGAGAACCCAAATCTAATGCGATACAATTGTACAACTCTTTCATCCTTGTTTTCAATGACGCAGTTCCAGCGCAAGTTGTTAAAGGCAACCTGCATTATGTTCTTCGTTTGTATTGCAAGCCAAAGTCACTGCGACTTGGCAAGTAAAAGGCTTGCAAATTGCTCCAATTAAACTAGTTTTCTTTATATAATTACACTCGATCCGCGCAGCGCGTTGACGCTAAGCTTAAAAAAAAAACATACTCGAATCAATCCGAATCCATCGTCGGTTCCAAAACGGCGCCGCTGTAGGCCAGATCCCAATAGTGCTCGACCTTGTGCTTCTTGAAGTGCTCCCTGGCGAGCTTCTCCGTGGGGCACACCTTGAACTTGGGCTCGCCAAAGTTGCGCTGCTTGCTCGTGCCCTCCCAGACCAGCGTGCACTTGTTGGGCACCTCGTTGCCGTCGGGATCCTTGACGACGTCCTCGTCCCACTTGATCCGGTGCAGCATCAGCCGCTTGTACTTCTTCTGCTGGCGCGGCCCGCCCTCGACGACGACCACGCAGCAGTCCGGATACATCAGCACGCAGCCGGTCATGAACAGCTGCTTGGCGTTCGTCTCGATCTTGAACTTCTTCGCCTGCAGGTCGTGCAGGTCGCGGATGCGATAGATGCTGACGTGCACGCCGAGCGCCGTGTCCTCCTTCAGCTTCTTGATCTTCTTCTCGCGCTTCTGCTCGGCGGTGAGCTGGCGCGCCGCGTTCGCCTCCTCGTGCGCCTTCTGCCGCTTGGCCATCTGCTCCTTGACGTGCGCCTCGATCTTGGTGGGGTCCTGCACGGCCTCGGTGCCCAGGACGCGCATGAGATTCGAGATGCGCAGCTTCGGCTCGGGCGGCGCTTCCAGCCCGAGGCGGATCTTCTCTTGCTCCTCCTTCCACATCTCGCGACGGTTCTGCCGACGCAGCTTCTTGCGCTCCTTCTGCGTGAGGAACACCGGCATGTAGACGGCTTTCAGCGGATCGGCTGCAAACGGTCAAACACACGCCAGGTAACTAACGAACGAACGCGCGCGATAACGGCGAGAAATGCTTACTCGGACATCGCATCTGCGTGGGATGCTCGACGAGGCAGTTGATGACGTCCGCCTTGATCGCGATCTTGTCCTCCTTCATCGTGTGCAGGTCCTCCTCGAGAATGACCGAGTCCCACCACTCCATCTCGGGTATGTCCTCGGAGAGCCCCTCGGACTTGGCGATGAGCGCCAACTTGGTGGCGGAGGAGATGCCGGTCTTCTTGGCGATCTGCGAGATCTCGTTCTGCAGCTTCTCCAGCTGCGCCTTCATGCGCAACCGCTCGGCGAGCTGGGTGAACTTGCCCGGCTCGTGGAAGCGCAGCGCGCGCTTCGTGCGCATCGCCGGCTTGACGCCGATGCGCTGATCGTAGAACTTGGTCTCGCCGGAGTCCTCGTGATGCTTGTAGCTGCCCGCCGACTTGAACTGCTCCTTCTTCTGCGCGCGAATGTTGGCCTTGAGCGTGGGCGCGACGTGCGTCAGCTGGACGGTCTTGCCGGTCCTGTCGACGGTGCGCCCCTCGTCGTCGAGGATCAGCGGCGTCGGCTTGTCCGGCGCGGGCACCGACTGCACGATCGCGTTCGTCAAAATGCCGCTGCTCAGCTTGCTCTTGATCTGCGCCTGCAGCGCGGCGATCTTGCGCGCCTTGTCCGCATCGCCGCGATTCAGCAGGCCCATCGGGATGCCGTAAATGCTCGACGGCGGCACCTGGATGTTCGCTATGGACGCCGCCGCCGCCTTCTTCGACGTGTTCGTGTCGAGATTGCGCTTCCTTTCCTCAATCTGCCTCTGCGCCTTGTCCATCATGTTCCTGATTTCACTGCTCGACAATTTCCTATCGTCCCTTTCATCCTTCTCCCTGTCTCTGTCCTTTTCCTTGTCCTTATCGTAGTTCTTCTCGTAGTCGCGATTGCGATGCCCGTCCCGATCGGTCGTCGACTTGACGCGCTTTCTCGCGTCCTCCCTGTCTCTGTCGCGATCCCGCTCCTTCTCCCTATCCCTTTCGCGATCTCTGTCATCATGACTTCGCTTCTTCGACCTGTGGCGCAGGTCGTCGACGAGATCGCAGATTTTGTCCGCTAATCGCGACGCTTTCTTGACGTCGACGTAGCCTGAGAGTTTGTCGACGGTCTTGCGCCGGTCGTAGTTGGCCCCCAGACAGTCCAGCGACTTGCTGAGCAGCGACGAGTCGCTAGCGCCCAAGATTTTGTAAATCGCCTTCTCGACTTGCGGCTTCAGCTCGTCGACGTCTTTGCGGGACAGGTAGGACATCCTCAGGTAGCGATTATTGATATTTATGCAGAGATTTGTTTACTTACAAAGATTTGCGCACAGTTTTCCGGACGATGCGATGCCAAACGTTTGCTGCGCTTGATATTTTGAGGTTATATCGATACATCGATATTTAATTTTCGATATCGATGTAACGATATGAAATTCGAACTTTCGAAACGGTTTCAAATTCGATATTTTTCTACCAAATACAGACGTACATCAGTTTACGCAACTACTGTTTTTTTAAACTGCTGCTACGTGATATTTTGTTTCACGATGGTTGCATTTTCGACACCTTAGGACCGGGACGCGTAAATTAGGCAACTCGTAACACTCACAACAGCGCACAATCGCCATCGAATTTTAACTCAAAAATTGCTCATTATGTAAGAACTAATAAACGTTAAAAACTACTAAGGAATTGTGATAATTAGCGAAATAATTGTTCAAATTCGTGCGCAGACTTTCTAGAGCAGATGGCGCAACGATAACACTGCATACAGAGTCGCGTTCGAGAAAAATGTACACAAAAACTAGTAAATATCCGCAAATTTTTAATCAAATCCTTCGAAAATTACGTAACTCTTGTCTAAAAAATACGGTCCCACTAAGAATTTGTGCATAATTAGCATAATTAACTAAATATTGATTATAATTCTCTGACGCAAAGTCCGCTTCTGCCTACTCTACAACTTTTGCGTAGAGGTCGTAACGATCGCCGCCGTAGATGGACGCACATGATGCGGACGATACGTCAAAATTTGAAACGCCAAAACACACACTTTTCCTCGGCGCATTCGCTCAAAGCTATGTCCGTCGCGAGGGTGGCAAGCGGCCACGTCGAACCAGCAACCCCGTGACCAATTCGGCGCCACATCGCAGCGCCAGGCGAGTCGCGGAGGCACGGGCGTCGCGTTCGAATTGCGCCAGAATGCGCGCATCGCCGACGTGTGCGTCGTAATTGCGAGCGCGATAAGAGACACTGTGATATGGTCGTCGCGTGCCCGGCGCAGTTCGCGCGTCGAAAACCGCATGGTGCCGCTGGACGCGCGGCGATGAACGCGAATTTCGTGGGCGGCGGGCACGCAACGTGCGCCACGCGCTCCTCCTGACCGGGCTGAAGGAACGATGCGAACGCGAACGACGCGAAGAAAATGTGGAAACCCGACGCGAAGAAAATGAATAGCCTCGGCCACTCGAAGGAGGGCCTGGAGAAGTCGAAGAAGATCTACAGGTACGTGCCATTTCGTCGCGTTGCGCAAAACCTAACCTCGCCCCGTAACGTTTCAGATCGATCAGCGAACGAGTCAAGGCGCTGGACGACGCGCGCGGATGCGCGACGCGCATCGGCGACCTGTTCCTGCCTTCGGTGCAGATCCAGCGCGGCCGCCTGCAGGAGTACTGCGAGCGCCTGATCTTCTCCGAGCCGCTGTCCTTTGGACTGAAGGCCGAAGAGCTGCTGTGGCGAAAGGGCTACTATGAGGTCATCTCGACGGCCAAGCGCCTGAAGAAGCAGGAGTACACCGTCGAGGAGAAGGCGGCGCTCGTGGCGCACATCAACGCCGGCATCGGACACTACCATCACTACGTGTCGCGCCTGCAGACGGAGTTCGACGTCTGTCTCGACGGCGCGATCGACTTTCACATCGTCGGCAAGTCGGTCGGGCCGAGTCGAATGGCGCGCGGCTGCAACGAGCCGAACGCCGACGTCGACGGCTGGTGCCTGTCGTCGGCGCACCGCTCGTGCATCTACCTGGGCGATCTGTGCCGGTACAAGCTGGAGGTGTGCGCCGATTGGGATCCGAACATCGCGATCCGCTACTATTCCCAAGCGCTGCTGCTCAGGCCCGAGATCGGCATGCCGCACAACCAGATGGGCACGCTGGCGACGTCCCTGAGCCAGCACCTGGACGCCACCTATCACTACGTCCAGTGCCTGATGGCGAAGCAGAGCTTCGAGGGCACCGAGAACAATCTCCATCGGCTGTTCGAGAAGAACGCGCAGTTCATCGAATCGCTGCCGGTGGACGCCGTCGGCGACGTCGGCCTGGAGCCGACGGCGCACATCAGGCGCTTCGTCGCCCGCTTCCTGCTCCTCGCCGACGTGTGGTTCTTCAACAAGAAGATCGCGCACATCTACGACCTCTGCCATCAGACCAACGTCGACCTGCAGGAGTGCCTGTCGTTCCTGCGCCCCGTCGCCAGCGAGAACGGCGGCTCGCAGAACGGCGACGCCGTCGAGACGGAGTCGCTCGGCCAGCAGCCCGCCTACCTCACCGCCGACATGGTGTTCAAGATCGTCGTCATCTGCCTGCAGTGCATCACCAAGCTGCAGGGCAGCAGCAGCTCGCACCAGTTGTCGAACGTGATCGCCTTCACGCTGGCGGTGTACTCGCAGCTGGTGCAGCACTGCACGGGGCGGATGCAGGAGGCCATCCTGAACTTTCCGCTGGCCGAGAACGGGAAGACCAGGAAGAAGCTGAAGCTGTTCGCGCGCCGCCGCCGGAAGAACCGCGACGACGCGTCGGACGACTCTGAGGAGTCCGAGGCGGAGGTCGATTCGCCGTCCGGCACCGAGGACGAAGCGGAGGACGAAGAGCTGGACGTGCTGGCGTCGTCCTCCGACGAGGAGGACCGCAACGAGGACGAGGACGACGACAGGGACGTGATCGTCGAGGCGCCGAAGGATCCGTGCAAGGAGACGCTCGCCAAGCTGAAATTGCTGGAGCACAAGGACGCGCTCGACATCATACTGGACGAGTCCTACCTGCCGAGCGTCAAGGTGCTGTCCGACTGGCTGCGGAGCGACGTGGACGTGCTCCGCAGCTGCGGCAGGAGCACCAGGTCGCTGTTCTCGCAACTCGTCTACCTGTTCAATTTGATAAACGTCGACGTGAAGCGATCGCGCTCGCGCCAGCGCGCGGACGCGTCGCGCACGCCGCTCACCGAGGACGTGCTCCTGAAGGACATGGAGGTCGTGGCGGGCGGGCAGCGCGGCCTCGACTGGCGCGCGTGGGCGCGCAAGCAGGACGAGGGCGCGCTGCGCGTCGGCCGGCTCGTCGCGTTCGGCCGATTTCTCGAGGAGCACGCCGAGACCGGCGTCACGTACGACGGCAAGTCGCGCACCTTCCACGTGGACATGCGCAGCGCCGACGAGGAGAAGCTGTCGCCGACGACGATCGAGGAGCTGGTGAGTGGGGGGGCAATGTTCGCGAAACGTAATTGCATTACTTCCGGTTTGCGGAGCGCCGACCCGACCCGCGCCGCTTTGTTTAATTAAGATGGGGCGGCGGCTTAGCGCCGCGCCGTGTTTGCTTTCCGCTCGCGTCGGCCCGCCGCTAATCCGATCAGCGTTAAACTTCGCGTTCGTGCGCCGGACCGGACTGGCAAAAAAATAAAAATAAAAATAATTTACGTTTCGGTGCGGGCGTTTTCAGGAGGCGTTCGACGCATCGACGACGACCACGACGACGACGGCCGAGAGCAACGGCCTGACGAAGCTCAACGACAGAGACACCAAGCGGCAGCTGATGAAGCACATGGGCCAGCTCTGGCTGGCCGCCGAAGTGCGCGACCTCGAGAGCCGCGTCAAGGGCAAGATGTCGCTGTCGCCGTACCTCGTCGTGGACGTCGAGGCGCTGATCGCGCACATGGACATGGTCAAGCAGCTGGTCTACGCGCGCAAGTTTCTGATCCTGGTGCCGACCACGGGTAAATGCGAACCGCGCGCGCGCGTGCGCGACCCGTGCAATAACGCCTCTCTCTGTCCGGCCTAGTCCTCTGCGCCCTCGACGACCTGAAGAAGCAGAAGTCCGAGGCGCGCGAAGTCATCCGATGGCTGGAGTCGCAGTTCCGCCAGGGCAATCGCTTCTTCCGCCTGCAGCGCCACCACGAACGCCTCACGCTGCCGCTGATCAAGTACCCCAAGAAGAAGGACAAAGAGGCGGTGGTGCACATCCAGATCGTCGAGTGCTGCCACTATCTCGCCGAGCAGGAGAAGCGCGGCGGCGCGAACCTCGTCACGCTGCTGATGGGCGGCGCTCCGCCCACCGTCGGCGGCGGCGTCGCGGACGGGGCGGCGACGCGCGAGTTCAGCTACGTCGGTCTCGCGCAGTCCGTCGGCGTGAGCGTCGAGCTGATCAGCGACTTCTACGCCAAGTGGAAGAAGACCGCCAAGGGCGGCAAGGGTGGGCGGTGAACTGCTGGTGGCGAGTGCTAGTCCGACGAGACGACTTTTGTTTTTCGCTTTTCAGGAAAGCCGCCATATTACTTTACGCCCATACGCTCAACGATGAATTGTTCGATTTTGAATTTCGATTGATTTTTAAATAAACGCAGACTTACTGTATTCGAGCGTCGTCACTGTGCGCCCTAGTGCGGTCCTGGGGTGGAACATCGTAAACACCGGCGAGCGCGCGGATAGTCGTGCCGACCGCAACCGCGCGCATCTGCTCATTACGCGTTCGGCCACGAAAACCGCCGCCGACGCCGCGCACACATGCACGTCGGGCGGCGGCGGCGGCGGCGGCGGCGGCGGCGGCGGCGGCAATTCGACGTCGCCGCTTCAGTCCATTAACATTAAATTAACCGCGTCGAGAGGGATTCTCGCTCGTCGGCCGCCGGCAGCGGAGATGGGG